>JAULJZ010196024.1:0-20281 GCA_032270985.1 Heliamphora pulchella | reverse complement strand
TATTCTGATTTGATTTTATTCTATTGTATCTTCTTATTGTTCATCCCTATTCGCCTATAAATAGGCCATATAGTGTATAGTTTCTATACACAGAGAATATACAGTTATTTTCTCTTCTCAATTTCTTCAATTTAGAATTCTCAAATGTAATCAGAATCGTTTATTATGTTGAATACGTCGAGTAAGTATTTCTTGTAAAAAATTAGGTTAGTCGGACATCATTATCTATGTAATCAAAGTATGTTTATTTTTTAAAAAAATTCATTGGCTTACAATATTTTGAGAATAAATTGTCAAACAAATGTATTCGGATCACATGGTCAACAATATTTAATTAATTTGATTTTTACAGAGGTTACTTACTCGATGAATTCAACATAATGAGCGATTCCGACTAAATTTTGGAATCTCGAATAAAACTCCTTTGATTTCATAGCACCTTTTGCCTGTTGTGAGCTAGTCACGACAGAAACCCGAGCTCCTTAACCCTTATCTTATTTTAACCAAACATTATAGAAATAATACCATAATATACATAATTTCATTTACTATCTCTTAATATTTAAAAAAAAAAAACATATTAGACCTCTGTACCTGATGTGGTGTCCGCTAGTATGTATGTTCTTGTTCCGAAACTTACACCTCTCAAATTAAATAGAGCCTTTCGGCTAAGACTCGCTAGCTTATATTACTTGTTTGTTTTTTCTTATTGCACATTATAAATTTACACATAAAAAATAGTAAGAAAAAAAAAATCATGCAATGATTTTAATAGTGACACATAAAATAGTAAGTAAAAATTGATAAAATAATTAAGAAGACAATTATAGTACTGTAGTCTTAAAAAAGGTCTTTAGTGATGGTGGGATGAATAATGTGAAGAACACAATATAGTGAAGTACCCACATTTTAAATCAATAAAAAAAGGGGCGTTATTCACCTATCTTGTTAGGAGGATCAAATTTATTTTTCCTTATCTTTTATGTTGTTAATTAATTGGGACATGGATAAAAGCACAAGCCAACTTGATGTTTGGATAGAAGCTCACAATGCCACATCTAAAACAATATTGTTTTGTTGTATTAGAAAAGATCATTAGCGATGGTGGGATGAGTAATGTGAAGAACACAACATAGTGAAAGTACTCGTAGTTTAAATTAATAACGAAGAGGGCATATGCAAACTAGATGTTTGGATAGACGCTCATAGAAGCCACCTCTAGAACAACATAGTATTGTTGTAACAGAAAAGGTCATTAATTAGTGATGGTGGGATGAATAATGTGAAGAACACAACATAAGAAAAATACTTACAATATAAATCAATAAAAAAAGAGAGCATTAATTATTATCCACCCACTTTAATTTGTCGGGCACAACAAACTTATTTTCGCACTCTTCTCTTCTGTAATTAATTGTGACCGGGATAAAAGTACATAGAAACTTGATGTTTGGCTAGAAGCTCATAGAAGCCATCTAAACAATATAGTATTGTTGTATTAGAAAGTGTTGTCATTAATGATGATAGGATAAGTAATGTGAAAGAACACAACATATATAGTAAAAGTATCCATAGTTTAAATCAATAAAAAAGAGGGCGTTATATATTGACCCTCCTTATCTGGCAAAACACATTTATTTTTTTCTCTTATTCTCTTCTGTTGTTAATTAATTAGGACATGGATAAAAGCACATACAAATTTGTCATTTGGGTAGAATCTCACAAAAGTCACCTCTAGAACAATTTAGTATTATTGTATAAGAAATTAAGTGTCATTGGTGATGATGGTGGGATGAGTAACCTAAAGAATACAACATTTATAGTAAAAGTACCCATTGTTTAAACTTTAAATTAATAAAAAAAAGTAGGCGTTATTCACCCACCTTATTGGACAGAACAAATTTATTTTCCCATTCTTCTCTTCTATTATTAATTAATTGGGACATGGATAAAAACACATGCAAACATGATGTTTGGGTACAAGCTCACATAAGCCACCTTTAAAACCCTCTGCCTTGCAAGTGCCATTGCAGACCCTATCCCCTGGGCACAAATCTGGATACTGCTTGCTCCCTTGGTTGCATTGACCAGGTTTCATCTCTGCTAACACATAAAATTAGTACTAGTTATAAACTTTCTATCATAATATTTAAGAAATTAAAATACTAATTATCACTCAGTGTACAATCGATAATGTGCAAAAAAAAATTAATGTGTTGATATTTATAAAAATTTCTTTTTAGTATTGCATTATATATAGGTCAAATGCAGCACTAATTGAAAAAAGAATAGATGTTAGATAACAAAAAATAGTGCCAATAGTTGCTAAAATCAAACATATAGTACATCAAGATACCAAAATAAAAAGAGATAAAGAGTACATTCAAGCAAGCCATCAACCCTAGAGTTAGGGGGTTTAACATTCAGCAAGCCATCAACCACACTATTATTTTATTAATTCCTTTTTCTGGTCTTGTATATTTATTTACTAATTTTCTGCAAACAGTAGTACCTAGAAATATACCAAAATATGTAGAAATTATGAATCTAGACAAATCCTATGAATTTTCTTTTGATTTTTTGACTAAAAAGTACAAAGAAAAGAAAAGAACAAACAAACTTGGTTGTCAAATGAAGCTAAAGGGACAGTTCTGTATAAAAAACAAGATAATTATCACACTTTCCATTTGGGATAATAACTTATTTGTTTATTTTGGTGTTTAGTAAATTTTCTTAATCGTTCGGTCAAAGTATTAGATTTTTTGGGTTATTACCGTCAAGACTAGCCAAGAAAGTAATTTTGTTTCGACCAAAATATAAAAAAAATTATAAAAAACCAGGATTGATCCTGGGCATAAGCCGACAAGACGGCTATCTAGGACCCTTAAAAATTTTGTTGAAAAAATAGGGCCCCCCCTATATAAAACCTTTATATGCTAAGTTTTAATTTTTCTTATTAAACCTTAATCAAATAAAGGGCCTCTAATTACATTGAATTGAACTTATATCAAAATCTATGTAAGTAATTCGTCTCTAAAAAGAAAACTCAAAATTAAACTATTTTTATTAATGAATAACCCAAATTAGGTCTAGTTAAAAAAATAGAAAAATAAAAAAAGTGAATTAAGTTTCTAAATTAGTTAAAAAATAATGAATTGTTGTTTTCCAAATTCATGAATTGTAAAAGAATATTGTTGAATAAAATATGAGAAGAATAATTTTTAAGTGATGTTTAATGAAGTTATTTTGATTTTCTAGCATTATACCTTCAGATTATTTAGGTGTTTCTTTGGTAATATAACACTTGTTTTTTTTTTCTACTCCATAAATATAAAATGGTTATTTCGTTATAAAAAGATCAAAAATCTCCCTTTTTTTTTTCTTTTGGCCAAATCACAATTATGAAAAAAAAATAGGCTAAACACTAAGTTTATCAAACGCGTTTAATTTATTTCTTGAATTTTTTTACTAAAAAGGCCAAAAATCTTAAAGACGCAAAAAAAAAAAAACTTAACAAACCAAAACTTATTAAATTATTATAATAATTCTTTCTTGAAGATAATTTTTAAAAAAGAAAATTGTTTATGGAGAATCTCCATTTTAAAAGTTTTCCTAGAGCCCCTAAAACTGAAGGACTAGCCCCCAAAGGACAAGTCATATGTTGTATTGTTTATTTTTGTCTAGTGAACTTCTATTATATTTTCATTCATATTCTTTAGTTTTCTTGTTCCTTTCAACAAGACAGACCTGAAAAACCAAAAATATTTTACCACCAGATGAAAAAATCAAAAACAAAAAACCAAATAAATAACAAATTTAAAACTTATCTCAAAGGGGGCCTAAGTGATAGTTGTGGTGTTTGTCAGAACTTATGCCCTATTTTTTTATTTCTAATAATTTTTTTTAGATTTCCCTTGTTACAAAGAATCACAAACGTAAAAAAAATGCCTAAAAATAAAAAATGTAGAAAAACAAAAAAAAAGATATTTTTCAACAAAAAAATATTTTTTTTTCAGTTTTGGTGAACTCTTTCCAACTTTGGTAATTTGTTTTTATATTTCTCATGTCTAGAAAAATCGAAAAAGTAAAAATTTAACATACTAAAATATAAAAAATATAAAGAAAAAAAAAACTATTTCCCATCATCTAAGACAAACACCACCAGTATTATAAATAAGGTTTTGCCTCGGTTTTAATTGGGCTCGAAAGTTGACGGTAGAATTAATTTTTTAAAAATTAATTAAGATGCACATAAACTGCCTTGAACACCATTGAGTCATGAAAAAAAAAAACTATATACTTGCTTGATAATCCCAACCTCTATCCTAGAGATGGGCTATGCAATATTTGAAGTTTAAGGAGAGGGTTAACCTGTAGTCTGGAGAAGCATCATCACAAACACAACAGTTAAAAACATGCGCATTGAGGTCTCCATCTTGATAGAGAAGGGGTTTGCAAGATTTTTATATATATATATATATATATATATATATATCCTTTTTTGACACCAACAAGTGTTGTTGTTTACATCTCTGTCTTTGTTATATTTTAAAAATAAGTGGTTCTTCACTGTTATCGTTACTTTGAACTGTTGTTATTTCTTTAAAACAAGACAAAGACAAAAAGATCCTCTTAATGTTCTTTAGTGTTTAGCTGTCAACTTGATTTTAAGTCGGTTTTAAAAAGTTTAGGTTTTAAAAAGATCCTTGTAATCTTTTTTAGTGTTTATTTGTTGACTTTAAATTATTTTAAATCAAAAAATTTTAAAAATCATTTAGTTGGAAAACTAAGGACTTTTAAGCTAACAAAAATAATCAAATAAAGCGGATATAAAATTCTGAGTATGCCCTTATATGTAAAAAAAGCTAAAAGCTAAAAGTTCAGAAAAAGCCAAAAAGGTAAAATTGAAAATTATCACAAAAAAGCCAAAAAATCTAAAAAGAAATAGGCTAAAAGTTGGGAGATGAAAAATAAGATTTTTTAACTTTTTACATTTTAAACTAAAAATCAAAAAGCTCACTTTAAATTGGCCTAAAGTTTATGACCAAACGAAAGCTTAGTATAAAGCTAGTGACAAGAATGACCTGCAAAATCTTAATTATACTTATATGTGTACTTATATGTGTATCATATACTGTATTTATTTTGTAATGGTGTTTAAATTTATATTAGTTATATTTTCACATTAAATTATAACTTCATTGCATAATAAATACAATATATGATCTACATTTAGGTATAACTAAGATTTAGCAGTCATATAAATATGGAGAGAGAGAGAGATCCGTATCGAGATAACTTTATTTTATTTTTCTCGTCTTTATTTTTTTAAAAAGTAATTTATGTATTCATCTCATTATGATGAATTAGAAAATAAAATTCTTTCCTTGAAAAAAAATAGAAAAGACAAAAACTAGTTTAATTTCAGTTGAAATGCTGAGTGTTTTTCTTTGTTTTTATTGTTTTTTAGAAGTCGATCAAATTGTTTTTACATTTTAAATTTTTTATAATGAAAAACTAAAAGTAAAAAAAGTTTAATAATGATATTTAACAAGTTCAAATAAGACATAAAAAATTCAAAAAAAAAAGTCAAATTTTTAAGTGAACTAAACGGAGGATTCTTAAAGAAATAAATCTAGAAAAGGAAAAGAAATAAATCTGTACCGTGCAGTCTGTGCCTCTAAAGTACAACAAGCTACTGTATCGTTTATAAGTATGGCTCCAAAATGTATTTTTACAATCATATTCATTTATTATGTAGAGCTCATTGAATTTATTATTTATGTAAAAAATAATATTAATCTGATAAGTACAACTATATAAATAGATACATTTACTTATAAATAAATAATAAATATATTTTTTTTAAAAATTAATTAAACAAAAGTTTTCAGATATCACTTTAACGTTATTTTTTGTATAAATAAAAAATCAACCAGTTTTATATAATAAACAAATTTAATAATATATATATATATATATATATATTCGTAAGTCATGCCAAAGGCACGCCCCCCATCTCCCATATTTATTAGTCATTTAATGCGTTGATGTAAAGCTCCCATATTGTTAAGGAGTTAAAAGTTGTTTTAAAATCTTTAGATTTTAAAGAAGTGTGTGATAAAAGAGTTTAAGTCCCGATTTGGGATAATTGCTTATTTTTTTATTTTATTTGATGTATTTTTATTTTTAATAATTTTTTTTATTTAATCATATTATTACACTTGTCGACTTCTCTCATTGAGACGAGTCGAAAAAATAAAAAAATTTAATTAAATATAAAAAAAGTTTAAAAATTACGAAAATAAGCCAATAAGTAAATTTTATTTTACTTATTTTCATCTTTAGTAAACTTTTTCATCTTTCAATAAAAAGTTTTTATTTTTTCGGTTCATCTTATTAAGATGGTTTGAAAAAGTAAAAAAATTTTAGACAAAAAATAAAAAAGTTCAGAAAAAACAAAATTTAGCCCAAACAGGGCTTAAGTGATACTTTGTGACTACACGTTGTTGGAGCCTGAGTGTACAATTCAACAAAGTGGATTCGTGGCTTTCATTGGTTGAGTTTCTACCATGTAATTGTTCGAGCCGTGAACTTTCCACTCTTGTGATACTTTTGTAGTCTCAGTTCTTCAAGACTTTTGTTGGATGGCCTTCGACCCATTTATATATATATATATATATATATATATATATATATAGGGTGGTTGCACAGTTCATGTGATTTATAGAATATGTAGAATATATTCAGGGATCATTTCATATTTATGGAAGAAGAATTCTCTAAAATCCAGTGACTTCAAACTCAAGATTATTCTTGTTCGTCTTAGGAGGCCGATATAAATTACCTTTGGTAAATCCTTAACCTTGTCTTCGGTAGATTTTGTCGGTATGAGGTATTAAAGATTTGGGATTGTGGAAATCAAGTGAGAAACAATGTATGAGGATCGACAAACGAGACTTAAGATGCCTGAGTTGATCTACTCGACTCAAGTCTTTAAGTGAGTCTCGTAACTATTTATTATAGTGCATCATTACTTAGATCTAGACTGATCCCGTGATTTTTAATCACTTTAGAGTTTTCTACATAAAATATTGTGTGCTTACTTTTCTTTTTACGCCAGTGATTAGTTTGGAATAGTTTTTTACACATTTTTTTCCTAATAGCCTAAAACTACAGTTTTTTCAATTAGTATTAGAACAGTTTTTTATAAAAAAGGAAAAAGACCCGTACAAATCTCAGTTATTGAATTTTCTAGAGATAAAAACTCAACCATAGACCATTACATTTAGATGGAGGTAGCTA
Organism: Heliamphora pulchella; assembly: GCA_032270985.1. NCBI lineage: Eukaryota > Viridiplantae > Streptophyta > Magnoliopsida > Ericales > Sarraceniaceae > Heliamphora > Heliamphora pulchella. The sequence continues at coordinate 12,976 of JAULJZ010196024.1, read as the reverse complement.
CCCTTATTGGAAAACTCGAAGAGTTTAAATTTATGTTGTTAATGACTATATTCAATTTGGAATTTTTCACATAAGATTTCATTTGTTGACTTTTTGGTGTGGTTGTTTGTTCATTGCTAACTCTTTGTTTTTCATGACTAATATTTGTTTGGTACGATGTTTTAAAAACTTATGAATACATTTTTTTTAAAATTTTCCTATAGACATTTAATATAAGATACAATTGAAATTCATTTCATTATGTTGAATAACTAACATACATTTGTGCTATGTACAGGACTTATGATAAATTATTATTGCAATTTTACTAAAATTATAGTGAAAATAGACTATAATTAATAGAAGGCAACTAAACACTAAAAATAATAATTTATAAAACATTACTTTTCATTTCAAAATTAAAATATACTCATTTTTAATATCAATCTTAGACAAAATGCACTAACTCTGAGACTCTCAAAATAAATATATTTTTTTATAAAAAAAAAATTGCAATTACACAATTAAATATCCTATTTTGACCAAATATAATTCCTCGAATCCCCAATGATGAATGATCATGCACGAATGACCCCTACCCCTCAAAATTCCTAATTTAAATCCAAACCATCTAGCCAAGCATTTGAGCCTAACTTTTTTCTTTAATGCTATGAAAAACAAATGAAAACTTGAATCTCAAGGTTCTAGATACACGGCCATAGTTTCTCAAATCGACAACAGTAAGTTCTCAAAACATAGGCTTTAATCTCATTTCCCCAGATAAATGACTAACTTGCTCTCCACTTAAGCGTTTAGTTAACGGATCTGCTATATTATTTATAAACTTTATATATTTGATGAAAATTATTTCACTTAAGAGCAAGTGTTTGCGACGTATATGTTGAGACTTATCGTTATATATATCATTTTGTGTCTTATCCATTTCTAATTGACAGTCGCAATATATACAGATGACTAGCATAGGTTTAGGCTACATAGGAATGCCTTCTAAAAATTACCAGAACCATTCAGTTTCCTCTCTAGCTTTGTCTATAGCTATAAACTTAAACTCTATTGTGGACCTCGCTATACACGTCTGTTTAAATAATTTTCATGACACAGCTGCACCACCCAAAATGAATATGTATTACTTGTGGATTTTGAGTCATTAGTATTAAATATTCAATTACATCGATGTACCTTCCAATACAACTGAATATTTGGTATAGTACAACCCACAGTTTTGGATGTATCTCAAATATCTTAGTACCCTTATGATTGTCTGCCAATGGTCAGTCCTAGGGTTATTAGTATACCTGCTCAATTTGCTCACAGCATATGCCCAGTCGGGTCTTGTACAATTCATTAAGTACATGAGACTCCCAATAATACGAAAATATTCCAATTGTGATATGTCTTTATCTGTATTCTATGACAAATGGAGATTTATATCTACATGTATCTTTGCAATGCGGGTATTACTTTTAGCAAACTTCCCAAAAAATTTTCTAACATAATAGGGTTGAGATAATGCATATCTATCAGATGTTTTAGTAATCTTCATCCCTAATATAACATCTGCTATTTTCATATCTTTCATGTCAAATTTCTTGTTCAACATATTTTTGGTAGTTTTAATTATAAAATTATTATTACTTAATATTAGTATGCCATCAACATACAAACAAACAATGACATAACCTTTGTCAGTGTTTTTCACATAGTCACATTTGTTACATTCATTTATTTTGAAACCATTTAACAGCATTACACAGTTAAATTTTTAATGCCATTGTTTAGGTGCTTGCTTCAACTTGTAAAGGGATTTAAGAAGCTTACAGACCTTCTTCTCTTGTGCTGGAGCTACAAAGTCCTTAGATTGTTCCATATAGAATTCTTCATTTAAATTTTCGTTTAAGAATGCTGTCTTAACATCCATTTGATGTATTTTTAGATCAAACAATGATGTAATAGAAATCAACATCCTAATAGAAGTTATTCTGGTCACAGACGAGTAGGTATCATAATAGTCAACCCCTTCAGCTTTCCTGTATTCCTTAACTATAAGTCTCGTCTTATATTTTTCAATTGATCCATCTACTCTCATTTTTCTCTTGAATATCCATTTATATCCAAGAGGTTTACAACCAGGTGGAAGATCTACCATTTTTCAAGTATGATTTTGCAAGATATATTCAATTTCACTATTGATTGCTTCTTTTCACAAAGGTGCATCCAGAGAAGACATTAGTGCCTTAAAAGTTTGAAGCTCGTTTTCTAATAGAAATGTTAGAAAATTCAGATCAAAAGATTTGAATGTTCTTGTTTATTTACTGCATCTAGGTTTATCATCCTCTCTCAAACCTTGATCATCACCTTCGACTTGACTACTGCCTACTGCAGTATAATAAGTTTTTTTTAAGAGGACTTATCAATTGTGTAGATTTTCACGAACATACATGTTCAAAGAAAGATGCATTTTTAGATTCAATTACCGTATTTACTTGAATTTGAGGCTCATTTTCTAATAGAAATGTTAGAAAATTCGGACCAAATGATCTGAATGTTCTAACTCGTTTACTACGTCTAGGTTTATCATCATCTCTCAATCTTTGATCCTCATCTTTTAACTGATTACTGCGTACTGCAGTATCATAAGTTCTTTTAAGAGAACTTATCTCTTGTGTAAATTTACACAAAAATACATGTTCAAAGAGCGATACATTTTTAGATTCAATTACCATATTTACTTGAATCTCAAAATTATTACTTCTGTGTACTAAAAATCGATATGAGCTACTGTTATTTGTATATCCTATAAATATACAATCAATAATTTTCGGTCCTATCTTAATCTTTTTAGGATCTGGAATCGCCACCTTAGCTAAATACCCCTACACTCTTAAAAATTTATAGAAAGGTTTTCGACTATTTCATAATTCATACGAAGTCTTGTTCGTTTTCTTGTGGCGTATGTTATTGAGAATGTAATTTGCAAAAAGTACCTTTTTTTTTCAAAAATTTTGAGGTAATCCAGAACTAATGAGTAAAGTATTCATCATTTCCTTTAAAGTTTTATTTTTCAGTTCAGCTACTCGATTTTGCTGTGGAGTATAGGGAGTTGTGGTTTGATAGATAATTTCATATTGTGAACAGAACTCACCGAAAGGTGATTCATATTCACCTCAGCTATTACTCCTTAAGGCGTTAATCTTTTTACCAAATTGGTTCTCAACCTCCTTTCTATACAATATAAAATTATCTAAGGCTTCATTTTTGCTTCTTAGTAAATACACATAATAGTACCTAGTATAATCATCTATAAAAATGATAAAGTATTTTTTGCCTCCTCGTATTTGAACAAATTTCAAATCATAAATATCACTACGGATTAAACCAAAAGGTTTGGTACTTCTTTCTACAGATTGAAAATACGCTTTAGATAATTTAGCTTCTACACTAGTTTCACATTTATGATTTGAGTCAATATCAAATTTAGACAAATAATCCATGTTAACTAATTTATGTAAAGATTCAAAATTAATATGTCCTAATCTACGTTGCCACACATAAGAAAACTCAAGCATATAAGCAGAAGATGTAATCTTATTAATTTTAGGAATAACAATTAGTACATTCAACTTGAACAAACCGTCTAACAAGTACCCCTTCCCCACATACATGCCCTGTTGGGACCTGTATTTTCAAACACATGATTAAGAACCCTAATGGTGGATTCTTAATGTAAACAGAAAACTCGTGAAACCCTAATAGTAGTTTTCAAAGTTAAACATCCGCCAGAAACCCTAACTCGAGATAGGCTGTTAGCCCAAGAAGTCACCTAAGACCCTAAAGACAATTACGAAAAAGTCCAACCCTAAGCCCAACGAAAGATAAGGACTAAAACTCCAACTAAACCCAAAATTTCAACAAAGGTCAAAAGGTAAAATAAAGGCCCAAGAAAATATTATGGCCCAACTTTAATTAAAAGCTCAATTATCAAATTAAGCTCAAGAAAAGTAAAAAGAAAGCTCATAGGTCAAGCCCAACTTAAAAATAAAAGAAAAATCCAAATTTAATTCTTTTGGCTGAAATTTTAAAATCAAGAATTATTAAATACAAAAATTATTTAATTAAAAAAAAAAGAAAAAAGCTTCCTAGTGGCCGGTCACCTTGGGTAGTGTGCCCAAAAAAGTACAAAAAATGTACTATTTCTATTTTATGTGGATTTGCATTGGGAACATGCACTTTTATATTGTATTGAGACTTTTTTGAGTATAAATAGAGAAGTTTTAGATAGTTTTAATATTTTTATATTATGTGGAATTAATTTTAAAATAAAATCTTCATTCTAGGAAATTAAATAAGTATTATACAAGAGTCACCTTTTGTATCAAAATATATTTCTGAGTATCTCTGAACTTTTCTGCTTAATTTTAGTTAAAAGAGTTTTATTCAGTTAAAATCTTTTTAACTCTTTATTATTAGCCAAGTGACAATACATTGGTTTAGCCTATAATTATGAAGAAATCCCTAAACCTATTCTAATTAATTACCAAACCTATTCTAGGTAATTACACATTTGATCATTCCTCAAGCCTATAAATAGAAGACCATTCCCATCCATTTTCTCCCCATAGAATTCAGCCAAGAGGGAGAGATTAGAGAGAGAGAGTCTCTAAGAAAGAAGAGGAAGATGAAGAAGAAGGGAAAAAAAAGAGAAAAATTTGAGCTAAAGTTTAAGTCCATCTTCATTGATCAAGACCATTTAGGTAGGAACTCATACAACTCATTTTAATCTTCTATTCTAACCCCTATTTACAACAAATAATATGATCTAAATAGTTATAAATAAGATTAGAAACAAAAACATCTAAAAAGAATCGAATAGGAGATACCTAATTGTTGTACATGAAATGACGTCTTGTGTTTTGTTTTCTTTTTATGAGTTAAACAAGAGCGTTATATGAATATTAAAACCTCTAGAATATGCTAGTTCTAGGCCTTAAATAACATATATGGACCCGAAACATAAGTTAAACAAGAGAATAAACAAGTCTATCGAAGAAAAACTAAGAAAAAGCCATTTTCTTTCTCTTACCCGAATTTTTTGGTGAACCTAAAAGTGTTTTTTTTAAAACTTGTTTTTACTGGAGCTTCATGAGTTTATTATTAGTTTGTGTTATTTTTGGTAGAATCCAAAATGATATCTAAGTGCTCGAAACATAATTTTTACGCTTTGACGCTAAATGAGCAGAAAAATAGCCCACTTTGCCTATTTTTAGAAACTTCTAGCAAAATCTCCTAAGATCAATCTTTACGTCCAGAGCTATATATTTTACTTATCTTTCTTCTAAAATTTAGTTGGAGTGATTTGACCGGACAATTTTTTCTAAAACTCAATTTTACCAGATAGTGTCATTTTTTAACCTATTCTGTTCAACAAATTTTTTTCCTTGTCTAGAAGCATCTCTCGGTTTAGTTGTCTTCATAAGAAATGTTCCTAACATGCATATCTATCACCCCCATAAAATGTTGTAGTAAAAAAATGTCGGATAGTATAAAAAATGAATCTTACAAACTGAATTAAAGATGTTAAATTTTTAGAGAAGTTGATTAGTGTTGCTTAAGTGTGTGAATATTTGTGTTATGATTATATCTTGCTATGAATGAGGCTTGTTGATGTTATTATGTTACTCAAAGTATGTTTAAAATTATTTAGACATTTATTAAAAGCATAATTTGTGGACCAAGTATACGTATAGAAGACCAAACGATGAACTGCGAACGAACTTTATTCTTCAAAACAAAACATGGGGTGGAGGGTTGTATATTGTGTTATGGTGTTGTGGAAGGGTCCATTGACATCTTGAGCCGTGCTATGTCATGAGCTGTGCCTTGTCTCAATTCGCTCAAGGCAATCAACTGAGTACAAGAAGTATTGGACAGAGATACTGACAACGGTAAGTCGCACATCATGGCACTTAGCCGAGTACACGTAGTATTAGACGGGAATGATGATGTGGCAGGGATAAGGTGTATAGGAACATGAGTGTATAGAAGCGTAATGGTACCATGGTGGTGAGGCTCGTTGTGGTAACGTGGCATTGAGTGATTTTGGGATGGGTTCTCTGGCGAGAGTCGAGGGGAAACTACTTACTTGATGACGATGAACTTGTGAGAGCTTGAACAAAAAGAACATATTGGTTTTAGGTTGAATCCTTGCGTTGGTTAGTAAATAGTTGAGAACGAGGATTTTGGTAGTGTAAACAACGAGAACATAGTGAGTTAAGTTGAACCCTTGTATTGATTAGTGTATATGATGGTATATCTCTTGTATGAATATTATTATGTATTGGTGTGTTATAGGTAGGTTAGTTGAGTTATAGTTGTTTCTCTGAACGTGTAACTCGCGGCATTTAAATGCCGGGTGCAGAAGAAACATACGAGGAGCCGATCTCGACCGAGGAGAAGGAGCACATGACTCTGCTCGGCGCAGAAGAAGAAACTGTGGAGAAATTCCTAAATTAGTTAGAAATGTAATATTTTAATTCCAAGACTCTGATGCACTTTTTGTAATATTGAAAATTCTCTTTTGATATATTTAAAGTCTCCCTCCTTTAGACTTATTCTTTTAAGTCGAGTTAATTACTTACAAGTGAAATGAATAGTTTACGTTTAGTCAAAAAAACATATATATGCTATTTTCATAAGTAATTAAGGAAAAAGTCTTTTAATGATGTGTTCGAGAATCGGGCAGTCACATGCCCTCTTTACTAACTACAAACTTGTCAAACACAAAGACCAATTTAAAGCTATTTTTTTTCTTAACAGTGATCCCAACACAAGATTTTTCCTGATCTTTGGCACATGCAGGATATTGTTAAGCGTCAACTCCTTACTTAAGGTCATTTTCAGTACAACCTTTCCTTATCCTTCCACCTTTGTAGTAGAAGAGTTTCCCATGAATAGCTATTCTCCACTTGTCACTGTTTGATAAGTGGTGAACATCTTATATACACAAACATGTCGGGTTGCACTAGTGTCCACCCACCACTCCCTTGAGTTAGATCTAACAAAGTTAACCTCAGACACTACAGTTGCCAGGTTCATTTCAGACACATCATATGAGAGATTCTCTATTTCAGCAATATTGGCCTAATTAAGCATGTTTTTGCCTTTTCGAGGCATTTTCCTGGTCTTTGTGACTTTGGTAGTCCTTCACTCGATGGCCCGGCTTGTCACACACAAAACATCTTCCCTTGAATTTCTTAAAATCACCACCCTTGACCTTTTGGTTGTGATTCTTCCGCTTCTTCTCTTTTAAGGCTTGTTCCACCACATTGGCCTTCGCCTTGAACTAGAACTCCTGAATCCTTTCCTTTCAACAGTGCAGTTATCCTTTTCTATTCTGAGACGAACAATCAGGTCTTCAAACTTCATTTCCTTGCGTTTGTGCTTCAAATAATTTTTGAAATTCCTCCAAGACGATGACATCTTTTCAATAATGGAAAGGACTCACTAAGAGTTATGCCCTCAGCATGAATCTCATGCAATATCAGTTGAAACTCTTGGACCTGACTAATAACGGTCTTGGAATCTATCATCAAATATTCGAGAAACCTGTTAACAACGAATTTCTTTATGCCGGCATCTTCTGTCTGGTATTTCTTGTCCAGTGATTCCCACAAATTCTTATCCGTCTTCAAAGGATTGTACACATTATACAATGTGTTATCCAAGCCGTTTAGGATGCAATTTCGGCATAAGAAGTCAGCATGTAAAGTCCCAAAATATATATTGATATATTATTATTTTTTAAAAAAAACAATTATTTAAAATAATAATTAGAGTCTGAAAAAATAATAAATAAATTAAAATAACTGATGATTTAGATTTAAATTATTATATTAAATCTAAAACTTAATGAATAGTAAATATAAATAATAAAAGACTTAATGAGTAGTAAATATAAATAATGTTAGCAACTGATAATTAAATGGGGAGTAAATTAAAAAAAATTAATGGGTTATGAATTAAAAGGTTGGATATATATATATATAGGTAGTTTATAATATATGTTTATTTCTATAAATAAATAAAAAACAAACAAACAATAAAACCTTGCTTTTTCGTCTCTGCCTATTCAGGAATGAGCTTGCTTTTTCAACAGCAAAATAAATAGATAAATAAATAAATAAATAAATAATAATACAAATTAAATAAATAAATACATTGTTGATGAAATATTCCGCTTTATAATATAAAACGGAATTTAATGATAATATAACCAGTGGTTTCAATTTTTATAACCGGCAATTTAAAAACATTAAACCCAAGCCTTCAATTGGGTATGACCTGCTTCAGTATATATGAATAAGGGATGACGATTGTTATAGGAATAGTGAGAGCAATTGAGAGAGAGCGAAAAAGATGCAACAGAGGAGCCAAAACCCCCCAACAACCGACGCATCCCGTTGTGCACCTCGGCTCCCATCGTCGGCGCTACCACCGCCACCCATTACTGCCACTGCCGACGATGGTCGTCGATGCCAACGCCAACGCCGTCCGCCAACTACTGACGTTTTTCTCTCTCTTTCCCGCGATGAGTATTCTTCCGTTATCCATTCATTATCCTCTTTGTTATCAAAATTTTTGTTCTGACAAGATTGGGACAGCCACCACCAGCACCACTGGAGGTCACCGGCGACCACCACCGGCGCCTCCGGCACCCTCAATAACCCCCATGCTGTCTGATCAACCCCACATATATTTTTGTTGCGCACTGTTTCTAGCACCACCTACTGCCACCACCACTCGACACCCTTGGGTCTACCCTTTTGGTGCCCTAATGCTGCTAGTGAACTGCGCCGATCACCAGTTAATTGCTCCGACGAACCCGAACAAAAAAATTATGATTTTACAAATTTTGTTTTTTAAAAAATTAGTTTTTGGATAACAGGTGAGTGATTTAGCATGCTACGTAGTTTTGTTAAAATTTCCTAGATCTTTTCTGTTGCGGTGCTCAATACGTTATTTGAATAACAGGTGAGTGATTTACCATGCTACGTAGTTTTGTTAAAATTTTTCTGTCCCTAAATTATTTTTGAAAAACAAATAAAATTTTAGAAATTCCATTCAGTATAAATATATAGATTTATGTTGCAAACCTCATGGCATAGAAAAGTTTTATGGAGTTGTTGTCCACGTTTATATGGTGTGACTTATGAGATTCTATTATGGGACCATACTAAAAGTCCAAGGAACACGCCCTCTACGGAGGTGACTCTGGTCGCTAGGAAAAAGGCCCGACCTTGCGTTTGTGGTGACTCTAGTGCTCAACAGTTTAAGGGGCATCCCGGGTGTTGTCCGGTGATCTTAACCAGATAGTCTTAGAGAAGAGACTCGGGCGCCTTCCCGTGGTGACTCTAAACTCGATGTTGGATCTAATGGGCTAAGGATGCCTGAGCTTAATTATATTCGGGATTGATTATTATTTTATTTTTGGTTCCCACTAGTTATAGATGATCATGTTATTATCACTCACCGGCAACTTATTACTGGTTTTGAATTGAGTTAATTTATTTGCATAAATTTAACGGAAGAAAAAGAATTTTTGTATCAGGTGATTTTACATTTCATTATATGCCATGTTTATATTTCAGTTATATGTATTTTGGACGTCCCATTTTAAAACTGTATTTACTATGCATGCTTACCATTCACCGAGCTGTCGGCTGACGTTGTTATTAACATTTTCAGGTGACTAATAGGGTGACTAGTGGTGAGCTCGGTGGTAATCTGGGACCCAATTTTAATGACCTCTTAAGAATTTTTTTTTGGTTCGGCATTTTTTTTCCCTCTTTGTTGGCTAATGATTATACTAGATTTTTATGAAGGATAGTAGGCTGTTTGTGACTCACAAAACTCTCAGTGCAAGTTAATTTTATTTAATAACGTATGCCAGCTTGTTATCTATATACCTGGTGAATTTTTTGTTCTTCAGGGTTCCGTGGCCTATTGGGCAAAGTCCCATAGTCCACGGCCAGTCATGCCTTCTGATTTGGAGTGTGACACAGCATGCTTCCATGCTTCGACCGCCGCTACCACTTGCTGATCTCCCCCATTCTCAGACAACGAGGAAGCATCCTTCTAGAGGAATCATGCCAAATTCAGTGTCGTTAGGTAAAACAACATCTTTTGCTGCCACCTTTTGAAATCTATCCCATTAAACTTTTTCAGTTTCTCACCATGGTTCATAGGAACCGTAGCTGAAATCAGGACTGGAACAAAAGGCCACAATAGGGGTAGGAGCAGCAGAGGTGGGGGTTATTCTATTTTCGATTTCGGTTACCGAAGCTGCAAAAGTCTAATCAACACCGAAACAAAATCTAATAATAAGTATTATAAAATTATAATACTGTAATATGTAAATAAACAGTAATAAATGTTTAAAAGTATCAACAAAATTTCTCAGAAAGAAAGTATAATATACACTCTATCCTAAGATTGTTGGTTGCAAACTCTGAAATTATAACAATTTGTCGGTTTATTTAAATCAGAACAGCAACTACAGGCAGTAAAAAAAAATTACAGCAAACTGAAATTTAAAGTGATTTCAGTAAAAGTATAGCAAAATTATATGAATCTATTTTCTGGTATATAGAATGAAATTAAACAAAATTGATAAACTATTTTTAGAATCTGTATAATGAAACTAAACATAACAGAAAAATTTGAGTAAGCAGAAACTAAACAGAATTAAACATTATTTTCAAAAACGTTTCTACTATTTTTGAAAATAGAAACGTTTTATAGAAAATTAAACTGTGTTATTAAATACTATTTTAATCAATAGAAATGGTTTTGTGAACGAAAACCAGTAGCAGAATAGATTTCTGTAAAACAGAGACATAAATAAAAAACTAAAAGAAAAACGGGAGCAGAAACAGAACCGGCTTATAGAACCAATGAAGAACCGAAGATGAACAAGTACAATCGAGTCCAATGTTCGGCCATGTCTCCTTTAGACAGATTGCGCCCCGCCTCGGTGCTTTGCGTTGAATCAGACGTCTACTTTCAAGATAAAATGATTGTCGTGTGCAGATGAAGTACAACAATCTGCACGCACAGCGAACCTCGGTATGCTTGAACTTTTCAAAGAATTTGATCAGAAATGAAGATGCAGAGAGTAGCAAAGATTTGGTAATGGATGCTCGAAAAATTGGATGCTGAAATGAGATGAGAAACAGCCTTTTTATAGGCGTTGAAGATGTTGGTTCAATTTAAACCAAACTGACGCGACACCAGTTCAGCCTAGCAGTTGGACAGCTCAACAGGCACGAACGGGGTTTGACTTCCAACAATTTTGAATCGATCCCTCCAACGGTTCGGTAAAGGAAATACTAGTAACTTTAAAATTTAAATAATTAATATTTAAATTCAAAAACTTAAATAAATAAATTATCTGTAAAAAGATAATGGTCGGCCGCAACCCGCAACCCTCAGACCTCGGACCCGAGCCTGATGCGGCCGGCCAAACGGGCGACAACAGCAGCAGCGACAGCGCCCGTGTGGGGTTTGGGTTGAATCCACTGTTGGGTAAGTCCTCCCCCATCCACAAAACTGGGTGCTCCCAAGGGGCACACCCCTGAAGCAATACTTGAATTATATAAGCCACTCTCCCAATCTTATCCCAACCAATGTGGAATTGGGCAAAGTTACCATTATTTTGCCAATTTCAATGGCATACTTTTTGAGTCAATTTCTTATTAACCCATTAATGATTTTAAATACCACAAAATTCATAATTACTCTACTCATGGAGATAAACAAATTAGAATTTGAAATCATCACACTACTAGAAAAGGGGTTTTTGCGTCGGCTCTATGCCGTCGCAAATAATACTTTTGTCGTCGCAAAAGAATATTTGCGTCGGCATTGCGAAGGCAAATGGGGAAGCAACTGTCGCAAAAGGTTTTTTGCGACGGCACGTAGCCGTCGCAAACATTTACGACGGCACTTTATGCTTTTAGCGACGGTACTATTTCGACGCAAATACTTATGAAAAATCATGCTTTGCCGTCGCAAATGGTAGCGACAGCTTTGTATTCTTTTAGCGACGGAAATGGGCGACACAAATACTATTTACAAACTTGTTTTTGCAACTGCACATTACCGTCGCAAATACTATTTTAAATATATACTTATTTGCCACCACATGATGACCGTCGCAAAAAACTTGTTGCAACGGTATAACTCCCGACGCAAAAAAAAAACTCATGATTTTTTTGCTACAGCCTTGTGCCATCGTAAATGTTTTCATGCCTTTTGCGATAGCTAAATACCGACGCAAAATGTGTAGCATTATCTGTTACAAATACTATTAATTTTAGCGACGATAACAATTTCGATAAAAAAAATAAAAAAAAAATTTATTCATCCATTCACATCTAAACATTCATTCATTTATCTATAACAATATGTCAAATGCTATCTCTTTATAACAATATTCATATCTGTTCAATTGCATATCAAAATATTTAAAAAGTACACATTCATCAAATACAAATCAAAGCATATTAAAAAGTGCACCAAATATGTCTCAAAGCAATATTTAAGTTTCAACAAGTACAATTTAAAATAAATCTTTGTTGTTTCAACAAGTACGATCCAAAATAAATCTTTCTCCATCGCTAATTGCTTTGCCCCACCATTACTTAATCTTTCTTCTTCTCTAACACACCTGAAAATCAATTAAAATCATTTTGAAACATAATAAGCAAATTTAAATCATACAATACACGTATATAACCTTTTTTCAAATGGTGTTTTCATTATCTATCATTAAATAGATGCCAGTTGTGTATACTAATCAATGCAAACTCACTTTTAAATGGTGCATATTGTTCTTCTACCTGCTAATGGATGCACAGGATCAAGATTTTGAATTGGGTGATTTGGAAGATGAATATTTAAAAGAGAAGATAATATTTAA
>JAULJZ010196004.1:0-20287 GCA_032270985.1 Heliamphora pulchella | reverse complement strand
TATAAAATAATGTGATGCTTCGGTGTCGATAAGGACACTGGCCCATGATCGATAGAATAGAAGAGTACCTCTGATCATGGAGGTGGTAGCAGCATCGGGCACGACCGATGCCCTAGATGAACTGGGATATGCAAGAACATAACCTCTGGCCTTTCCACTGTGGCCCTGTACTGTAGACTGTCTGCCTGACTGTATTGAAGCGCCCCCTTTTGCAAACTGAGATATCTGACATCCTTGGACGGATGGAGTGACAGGTGGTCCAGTTGTACTCCGCACGCTCCCTCCTTTGGGACAGTTCCTCCTAATGTGCCCAGACTGGGCACACTCAAAACACACCACTAGGCCCCTCCCCTACGCTTGCGACTGCAACTGCGACTGTGACTGTGCCTGAACAGGCACTAAACTCCGACACTCTGCCGCACAATGCCCTGGCTGTTAGCACCTATGATAGACAAGCTCTCTCTGATCTGACCTTCTCGTTGAGGCTACGGGAGGCGAGGATACAGATGACTGTGGCTGATACGACCCCACTGGGTACGAACTCGGACTAGATGTCCGTTGACGCTTGTCCTTGCATCCCTGGGACTGTGCACATCCCCCGTCCTGCTGACTCCTACTATCTCTATCTCTGCGTGTCTTATTCAGAGTGTCTTCCACCTTCATGGCCCTCCATACTAACTCTGTGAAGACCTGTATCTGAAATGCCGCCACTCTATCTCGGATAGCGATCCTCAAACCCTTCTCGAACCGCTTCGCACAGAACTCATTAGTGGGCACAATCTCCTGTGAAAACCAGGACAGGCTAGTAAACTCAGCCATGTACTCAATCACTGTCATCGTCCCCTGCATCAGAAAAAGTAAGTCCTCCCTGTAGCGATCCCTCAGCGTCGTCATAAAGTATTTCTCTAGAAATACCATCGTGAATGCCTCCCAAGTGCCTCCCACTGTAGTCTTAGCAAACTTCCACCACATGTGAGCACTCTCTCTCAGCTGGAAGGCAACAAACATAACCCTCATATCATCTTCCTCTATCTGAAGCGTGTCCAGAATCCTGGTAACCAGCTCCAGCAACTAAGTGGCTACCGTGGGGTTGGGATCCCCAGAAAGGTAGGAGGGTCCAAACGGCAAAACTCACGCATTGCGACTATCGCCCTCGGCTCGGGTGCACTCTCCCTTCCCCTAGTGGCCTTAGTCAGTTGCCGAATGGAGCCGACCATCTCATGTGATAGTTCTCCCTCGCCAACAGGTTTTTGGGGTGCATTAGCATCCCCAACATCTAGGACTGGAACATCCCTTCGGCTAGAACCACAGCCACGACCTTGACCTCGGCCTCGTCCTCCCCGCATGAACATAACGCTAACTGAAAGTAATATAATAGGATAAGCATCCATACAACATGTATTGCTAACGTAACAGACAGAACACATATAAGCATGCTAACACATAGCCACTTAAGATCATGTCATCACATCCCACATATCGAGGAGAACCAACAAGAAAGATTCATCCATCTGGATAACCTACTCAGATTCCTAGCTAAAAATCACGTCCGCGAAACGCGTCTCTAACTTGGCTCCAAAGTTTGTTAATCCAAATGCCCGAAGGCAAGACTAATCAATACTAAGGCCCAACCTCCATACCCACGTATACATCACAAGCTAAACAGGCTACCATGCTTATGTAAGAAAACTCTTGAACACATGCAATCAAGCACACATACATCCTCACAAGGTGATGTACCCTCTTTTCCATGGCTCTTAGGTATTCGAACTCAGAGCTTTGATACAAAGTTGTCATGCCCCAAACACCAGGGTCACGCGAAAGCCCACCCAAACATCGTTTGAGAAAATAAGATTTGTAATTAGAAAATCATCAACTCAAAAATATACATCATTTGGGTAAAAATCCCTATAGCTTAACTCTCATAAACAGGAAACATACATTCTCATACATGAATAAATATATCGTCTCAAAGCATACAAAACCAGCCTTAAAAAATAGGCACTACATGTAAAAGTACATGTCCAAAACAGGAAAATAACTAGTCTTCCTTCACTGCAGGAATCTAGGTCAACTCCACATGCTCACCTAAATATGTTTTTACAGTAAAATCCCACACCGTGAGCTGAAACCCAATAGAAAAATATATGGTAAAGCTATAAAGCAGGCTATGCATTCACACACACACACGGGCTCAACCACAGGAGCCAAAAAGGGGTTTTTCTCTTAAAAATCACAAGTTTTCCGTCAGACTAACATGAGTATCAAAAAAGTTTTATCTCATAAAACCAAACATTCTTCATCCTTCAAACTATGCATATAATCCTAATAGATATCATGCCACAGTTAACGGAAAGCTATAAACAAACAGAATGCTCCACTCAGGCTACTCAGCCGAGGAGAAAGATAAAATATAGTCCTATGTACCGACTCTGCCACACAGACAAAGGTAATAACTATAAACTCTTGTCCATTATCCTAGTCCTGAACCACTTAAGGCCTGCTAGATAATGGCAAGTTCTATACGGAGCTACAACAATAAAGCCACTCACGGGGCAACATACTTCTTTACGGATTTTCACGACCGTTGGACGAAGCTAACTAAACCACATTTACAGGGATTAACCCGAGGGACCGTAGCGAACCCACTCTGTGCAAGTTTTTAGACTTCCACCAAGGAGCAATAGAAGCCCAACTCAAAACCACACATTGTCACGGTACATCTATGGAAACATTTAAAAACCTAACCGTAGCTCAAATACGAAAATCCGTAAAATAGTTTATACAACACATGTATTAAAGAGATCCAATCCATCAACATGGAGATCTAAACCATTTCCACAAAATGTCAAAAAACTGAGACTCAACCCCAAGGGTTAGCTCCAAACTTCTAATAGCACGTTTTTCACAAAATCCACGAGCACCTCGTTTTCAAATCTCCTTTTCAAAACCACGAATATACACACATCCGAAACATGTCTAAACCAAGAAAAGGCGTAAAACTCACTTTTTACCCAAAACCAAGGTTTAAAACATAAAAATCACATTTAATGTATTTCTACCCGGTGAAAGCAAGTATAATTACATACTGTACCCTTTAACAACAGTAGGGTCTAGAATCCTACCTCAAAGAGCTAAAAGCTCGACGCCTCAAAATCTAATCTCGTCGGAATGAGAATCTGTCCGGATGGATACGAACCCCACGCCGCCGACAGCAAGGATCTTCTATCGAACCACTAAAAACAAAGCCCTGGGCCCCCCGAAAGCTAGAGAGAGGGTAGAGAAATGAAGAGGGAGAGAAGATATGCTTTGAAAATATGTTTGTGGACCAAAAAAGATATTTTGTAGCCTTTTTAGATATTCGCGCCCAGGCCCCACCGTTCAAGCGCCCAAGCACCGCTCGAGTGGACCCCTTGCCGACATAGGCCCTGCCACACCACCGCTTGAGCGCCTAAGCACTGCTCGAGCGGTCACCTCTCGGACCAACACTCTGCCACCAGCCCGCTCGAGCGAGATCTCCACCGCTCGAGCGGTTGTCGTTGGGAGAGAAAACTAAAAAAGGCAACCAAGCCAAACCCTCCACATGCATAACATGTATAACATCTATACAAAACATGCTGTTCTACAACTTGAAACATAAATCATATACTAAGGGATACATATACAGAAAGAAACATATCAACATATAATATATCAAAAGAGACGGGTCCAGGTCTTACAAGCCATGTTTGTGTTCATCAGTGATTTCATGGCTACCTACCTAGCGGCATGATTTTGATCTCTAAATATCTCTCTGAGGTTCATAATCATGTCATAGGCACATAACATTGACTGATACTGAAGCTACAATACATTTGACAAGAAAATCAAAACGTAACAATGAGTCAGCTAATCAGCCTTCTGTCACTTATGAAAAGCCTAGATTTTCTCTTCGGTTGCCCCCTCATCAGGTACTGGTGGACAAATTTCTGATAACACAAACTTATAATCCTTGGTAGTTAAAACGATATCTAGATTTTTTTTCCAGTTAACATAATTGGAACCCATAAGTTTCTTTTCTTTAAGTATAGTCGTGAATGGATTGAAAACTATTTTATCCTGAGAATCACATAATTAAAAATCATTAATTACGATGAGCAAAAACTTTGAGTTCAAATTTAAAATTTGGTTCTCTCTGCCATTTTTTAAAAAAAGAACTCGCCTTCAGCTTGGTACACTGTGAAAAGCATGTCTCGATGAAAAGGTCGTCAACTATTCATTATTTTTTCAGGCATGCCAATTTTTATTAATTTTATTATCCAAACAACAGACCATGTCAAGTAAAATTACATAGCTAACGTAGCTTCGGTCTTATAAATAATAACAGTGACATAGATGGAAATGATACTATTATTTATAGCTAAGTGTATATCATCGCTTAATCCCGAATCAATTGCTTAGCAATGATCCCCTCAGATGGAGAAATGATTCACACTAATGATTATCCAGAATTATCCCTAAAGAAGGTTCGTACCGGTGATACCATAATTAACTCTGTCCGATGGGGAAGATTTCCCTAAAATCAACACACAAAACTAATCACATCATCTACAAACTAGTGATGGAGATCGGGAGATTTATCTGTAAATAAATTTTCTCACCCACTTAGTTTTTAAAATAATTTTGAGGATTATAAAAACTTTTTAGTAAAAATAAATTTATAATTTTCGAAAACCACATGTTACAAACGATTTCAATTTTAATCATTTTTACACATTATATGTGTAACAAGTAAAATATTCAAATTCTATTTTTTTTTATAAAAAAGTTAATCTTAAATAAAAATTGAAGAATTTTAATTTTATTTCATGTTACACATATTTTAAAAAAATAATTTATTTAAATTAAACTCCTTTTAATTAATTCAAAATCTCAAAATTAATCCACATGTTTTTCAAGATACCAAATTTAAAATAATCGATCTTAAACATGATTTTAAGTAATAAAATAACATTCCAAAATTGTTTTTAAAAAAATTTAATATTTTTCGTTACAAAAAAATTAATTTTGAATAACTGAATTAATTAAACTTGAATAGAAAGTATAAACCAAATAAAAACCATATACGCATTTAATAAAAAAAATAAATGCATAATATTCCGGATTTTATTGTCAAGCTAAAACTCTTTAATCTAAAGAATTCATGTTCATCCAGAAAACATGTAATCCTCTCAGAATTAGGCCTTTAGTCTTCTAGTCTTATCAGAATTGGAACTCTATAGCCAACAGAACTGCCATCGTTGCCACTGGTCATGCAGCCCACGCGCTTCCTGCACCGCCCCCGCCCACGCGCACGCACTGGGCCTGCGCTGTTGTGCCACACCTTGTCGTCAAGCCTCGCGCGCATACTGGCCAACAACTTTTCATAGATAGAAGATAACAAGGGTTCTAGGGATTCTCCATCCTATAACATACATCACCTGCTTCCATAAAAAAAATAGTTTCCAACATGTAGCGTTTTAAAGGTACAAAACCGTACTAAAAAGAGTGCAACAAAAACATCTAATCTCCATGCTGACAACTACTAGACGACAACCGTGGTGGACCAACCTCTAGTCATTTCTGTTATTTGAAACCATAAGATTTTAGAAGAGTGTACTTAGTAATATAATAAACAAGAACAAAGTCAAACACTCAATTTAAGTACACAAAAAACATCTTTGAAATTAGTTCATCATGCTGTAATAAGGGTTATAAAATTGTTGAATCTCATTTCATCATAAAAGAATCTAATGAGTCATATATAACTTTTTTATTTCACAAAAATATAATTTTTAACGTAACAACCACAATTCATAAATTACACTTCTCATTCACAACTCATACCGAGCAGTGTCTAAGTGGTCGTCAACCTCATGACCAGGAGTTCCGACGATACCATAACCTCAATTCTCAATCTACGAATGGAAACATGATGGTGTTAAGGCAAACTGTCAAGATCCTAAGATTATGTCTATGAATTTAGTCAAAAATAATTCAGATGGACAATCGCCGAAACAGGCTCTAAATTAAATTTTTTTGATATTGAAAAAGAAAACCCGGTATAACTGCCACATTTAGTTTAGTATTATACCTGTTGAAGACTGATATGTTTCATTTTGTTTACTGCCAAAACTTTATACAGCAAACTGCCGTGGTAATTGACTAGAAGTCAATTTTTCCAAACAAGCCTCCTAATGTATTCCTAAATGCAAGAATACAATTGTAGTGTGGACTACGTTCTTCGTATTCTCTAAAACCCTCGTTGATTAATAAACTTAGGTTCTCAAAAAAGTGGAAAACCTAGCCTTTTGATCAACTGAATGGATAGTGTATCAAGGCTTATAACTGCATATATATAGGATACAGTAGGGACCTATGGAGTAAATAAGATGTAGGCCCCTAATTCAATTATGAAATCCTACCTCAACCCAGTTGTAATTTCTTAAAAACATAAATTTTAATTCATTTCACTAAATAATTATAATTGTACTCCAAGCCTTAAACTCAAAATCGAAGTATTCGAGCTCCTTTTATTAAAATGGTTATTTATTCTTCCTATGTTAGGATTATAGATACCTGTCGATTAAATTAAAGTACTGGCAATTATATTTAATCGATTTCTTTGAAAAATTCATAAGACATTTTGTTTAACTTATTTGATAAACTGGATTATAAAATCCACCTACAGGGTTTTGCTCGATCAAAACTATAATGCCTCGACTACCGGGCACGTTGAGACATACATATACGCATAATAAAGGTTATACTAATGCATTCATTCATAATTAATTATTAACTATAATATTATAAGACATCAAGTTCTTCCCTGTGCAACACACAAAAGACAATTATTATAGTTATCCATTACAAGTTCACGGTAGATAGGGAAAATCTTGCTTGAATAGACAACATAAAAGTTGATAAAAAGGGATTTCCACATTCTTTATACGTCCTCATGGTCCTTAGGTTCTTGGTACTCAACATGTTCTACAAAATCTTCCACGTACTGCAATTCTTCATCTTCACCTACAGCATTAACGCCATGAGCCGAAACCTAGAAGAAAACTCTAAAATCCTATAGATCTAACTTAGAGAACAATCTAACCAAACAACATTCCACATTAAAATGATCATATTCACATGACAAATTTAGAGGGAGGATTAAAATAAATTAAACTTAAATAAACAAGTACAACATTTAATTGAAACATAAAGGAGGTCAAGTGTACATGAGATGAGATGATAATGCGTGCTATGCATATGCCAACCCAACCATGGACCAAACCGAGACTAAGAACTCCACGTTGGGAATTCCAAGAGATAGACTTTCTAGACAACGTGAACTCTAGATGTAATAACCTGCATTCCCAAAACTAATATAAATGAAAATGTGATTCGATCGAATTAGTTAGTATGTTAGCTATGGAAGGAAACTCAGAATCTATCTCCCCAGAAAAGATCTAAAACTAACTAAGAGTCTTCTTGAACTCGAGAATTCGGATGGGGTCAACCTAGTGTTGCTTTAAAGTTACAATGTTGGGAGTCCAAGTTCTTAAGCCCAGTATAGAAAGAAATAGAAAGTTTGACCCAAATGTTAGTTAAGGCCCATTTCTTCACTAAAGCCGAAACACACACAAGACTCAAGACTAATAATGAGGCCAAAGTAGGAAGTGTGAGACCTTGTACCACCTCTTTTTATGTTAAATGCATATTCAATGTTTTTCGACGCATGTTTAGAATTTTTGTTTCTACATGTTTTTAAGCAATTTGATGCGTGCTTGAGTATATCTATGCATGCTGGGTTGGTCCCGGGGGTTGTTGGGAGTTGCGGTTTGAATTTCAAAAATTTAGAAAAAAAATATTTTGGAGGCTTATAAATATCTGGAGTTAGATATTTTCAAAAAATTCTTTTCAAAACTTCTTGACTAAGTTTCTTTCATTTTCTCTTTGCCTTCTCTTTAACTTCTCAGGGGCCCGGGGCTTGGTTTTTGGCGATCTAATAGCCAATCCTTGTTGTTGGCATTGTGGTCTACGCATCCATCTGGACAGAAATCCATTTCGACGAAGCATAATTTTGCACGTGGATCGAGACGTCGAGTTTTCAACT
The DNA here is from genome assembly GCA_032270985.1 of Heliamphora pulchella. Classification (NCBI taxonomy): domain Eukaryota; kingdom Viridiplantae; phylum Streptophyta; class Magnoliopsida; order Ericales; family Sarraceniaceae; genus Heliamphora; species Heliamphora pulchella. The sequence goes on along the minus strand of JAULJZ010196004.1, from coordinate 12,159 downwards.
CACTGAGGTAGGATTCTAGACTTTAAAGTTGTTAGAGGGTGTTATATGTAATCTTATGCCTCTTTACCATTTTATATTCATGAAAAGATGTTTCATGTTTGGGAAAATTGGATTTTTGGTTTTATAACCTTTTTTGTTGTTTTGGTTGGATGAAAACGGTGTTGGATGTTATTTTTGAGGCCTTGGGTGGTAGGCTAGGACGTGTGTGAGTCCATTGATGTTTGATGGAAGTTTCGAGGCTTCGTCTTGGGTTCAAAATGGGAAAATCGTACCCTAAAAATGTTTTTTGGGCTGCTACAATTGAGTAAACTCATGGGGTCAGTGGACTGGATCATGGTTTGGTGGGTTCAGTCGACTGAACTCATGGGGTCAGTCGACTGGACCGTGTGTTTGGCGTTTCGTGCTTTTTCAGTCGACTAGAGGGTGGGTCCAATTGACTGGACCTGGGCTAATGGGTGAAAATGTTTGAAAAATGTGTTTCCTTGGATGTTTGGAGCTAGCCCTTGAGGTTGAGTCTCAACTTTTAAAACGTTTTGGTGAACATCATGTTTTTACATGCTAGTTGTTCTCCATGTTGATGGAATGGATTTCTTTTATATACATGTGTTGTATATCTGCTTGTGGGTTTTTAAATATTATCCATAGATGTACCGTGAGAGTGCGTGTGTTGAGTTGGGTTTCCATTGCTCCACGGTAAAAGTCCAAAACCGTGCGTAGAGTAGGTCCCTACGTGCCTTCGGGTTAATCCCCGTAAACGAGATTGGTGAGTGCTTAGTGCCCTTGGGTTGTGAACCCGTAAACTAAGTGGTTGGTGGGTGCTTAGGGCCCTTGGATTATGGACCCGTAAACTAAGTCTGTTGCCTTCGTGAATGGCGCTGCTTACGTTATCGTGACTCCGTATAAAACTTGTCATTACCGAGCAGGCCTTAAGTCGTGACTAGGGTAATGGACATGAGTCTATAGTTATTACCTTTGTCTGTGTGGCAGAGTCGGTACGTAGAATTTCATCTTATCTTGTTTTCTCCTCGGCTGTGTGACCCAAGTGGAGATTACTGTTTTACTACTGCTTTCCCTTAATTGTGGCATGATATCTGTTAGGATGATATGCATAGTTTCAAGGATGATATGGTGGTTTTTAGATGGAAAACTTGTGGTTTTTGTGAGAAAAACCTTTTTGGATTTTGTGGTCGAGTAAGCTCCCACCATATGATTGCATGACTTGCTTTACAGCTTTACTGTCTTTTTCCTATTGGGCTTCGGCTCACGGTGTGGGATCTTACAGTAAAACTATTTTTCGGTGGACGTGAGGAGTTGACCTAGATGCCCGTGGTGATGGAAGACTAGATGTAGCTTCTCCTATTTTGAGACATGTATTTTTACATGTGATGCCTGTTCCAGAAGGCAGGTTTTGTACGCCCTGAGGTGATATAATTATTCATGAATGAGATTACATGTTTATTGTTTACGAGGGCTGAACTATGGGAAATCGTTTATCCAAATGTTGTATATTTTTGAGTTGATGGTGTTTCAACTTCAAATCTTATTTTCATAAATGGTGTTTGGTGGGTTTTCGCGGGACCCTAAAGTTGGGGCGTGACAACTTGGTATCAGAGCTCTGGGTTTGAATATGTAAGAGCCATCGAAAAAAGGATACATCACCTTGTGAGGATGTATGTGTGATTGATTGCATGTGTTATAGCGTTTTCCTAACATCAGCATGATAACTTGTAGTGTATATATGTGTATGGAGGTTGGACCTTAGGATTGATTAGTCTTGCCTTCGGTCATTTGGATTAACAAACTTGGGAGCCATGTTAGAGACTCGTTTCGTGGACATGATTTCTAGCAAGGAATCTGAGTAGGTTATCCAGAGTGATGAGCCCTTCTTGTTGGTTCTCCTCGGTATGTTAGATGTGATGACATGATCTAAGTGGCTATGTGTTAGCATGCTTATGTGTATTATGTCTTTTACGTTAGCAATCATATGTTGTATGGATGTTTATCCTATTATATTGCTTTCGTATAGAGTTATGTCCATGCAGGGAGGACGAGGTCGAGGTTGAGACCGTGGCCGTAGTTCTGGCCGAAGGTACGTTCTAGTCCCTGATGTTAGGGATGCCAATGCACCCCACGGACCTATTGATGGGAGAGAACTATTGCGTGAGATGGTCGGCCCCATCCGACAACTGGCTGAGGCCACTAAGGGAAGGGAGAATGTACCTGAGCCGAGGGCGACGGTCGCGATGCGTAAGTTTTGCCGTTTGGACCCTCCTACCTTTTATGGGCATCCTAACCCCACAGTAGCCATAGAATGGCTAGAGCTGGTTACCAGGATTCTGGATACACTACAGATTGAAAAAGATGACCTGAGGGTTACTTTTGCTGCTTTCCAGCTGAGGGAAAGTGCTCACATGTGGTGGAAGTTTGCCAAGACTACAGTCAGAGGCACTTGGGAGGCATTCACGAAGGTATTTCTAGAGAAAACTTTTTTAGCGACTCTGAGGGATCGGTACAGAGAGGACTTCCTTTTTCTGACTCAGGGGACCATGACAGTGATTGAGTATGAGGCCGAGTTCACTAGATTATCTTGGTTTGCTCAGGAGATCATACCTACTGATGAGTTTCATGCGAAGAGGTTCGAGAGGAGTTTGAGGCCCACTATCAGAGACAGAGTGGCGGCATTTAGGATGCAGGTCTTTACAGAGTTGGTGGAGACCGCCATGAAGGTGGAAGACACTCTGAACGAGACGCACAGAGACAAAGATAGTAGGGGTCCGCAAGATGGGGGATGTGCATAGTTCTAGGGATGCAGGGATAAGCGTCGATGGACATCTGGTCTGAGTTCTCATCCGGTGGGGTTGTATCTGCCACAGTCTTCTGCATTCACGTCTCCCGTAGCTTTAATGAGAAGGCCGAATCAGAGAGAGTCTCTTTATTTCAGATGTAGATGGTTAGGGCACCACGAGGCAGAGTGCCGTAGCCCAGCGCTTGTTTAGGCACATTCACAATGGCAGTCGCAGGCGCAAGGGAGGGGGCCAATGGTATGTTTTGAGTGCGGCCAGTCTGGGCACATCCGTAGGAACTGTCTTAGAGGAGGGAGTGTGAGGAGTATAGCTGGAGCACCTATTACTCCATCTGCCCAGGGACGCTAGCCATCTAGATTCGCAGAAGGGGGGCTTCAGTATAGTCGGGCAGACAGTCGATAATTCAGGGCCACAGTGGACAGGCTAAAGCATATGTCCTTACAGATCCCTGTTCATCTAGAGCACCGGTTGTGCCCGATGCTGCTGCTATGACCTCCATGATCAGAGGTACTCTTCTAGTCTTTAGATCATGGATCGGTGTTCTTATCGACACGGGAAGATCACATTCGTTTATATCATCTGCTTTTACATCTACTTTGGGGTTGAAACCAGACTTATTGGATAGTGCCTTGAGCATAGAGACCCCAGTCAGTGGGAGTGTGACGTTGAGTTATGTTTGTAGATCCTGCATGTTGGAGGTTGCCGATAGTTGTTTAGAGTTTGATTTTATCATTCTAGACATGACCACGTTTGAGGTCATCCTAGGGATGGATTGGCTGACCACCTATCGTGCCTTTATCGATTGTGATCGATGAAGGGTAATGATTTGTACACCGACGGGAGATTACTTTTGCTTCGTGGGTGACCAGGATGAGGGTTTGGTGTCTATGTCCGGTGTTGCACAGAACCAGGGCAACGTGGGTTCCCTCTTTGTAGCTCTCATGTTGGATGAGGAGGTTGGGGTTCGAGGAGCGTTACCTCAGGTGGTTTGCAACTATCTAGATGTCTTTCCTGACGATCTATTTGAGTTGCCACCAAATCGGGAGGTAGAGTTCTCTATTGAGTTGGTTCCAAGAACTGGTCTCATATCCATGCTGCCTTACCGTTTTGCACCCGCTGAGTTGCGCGAACTTAAGGTACAGTTACAGGAGTTACTGGATAGGGGGTTTGTGCACCCAAGTACTTTGCCGTGGGGAGTTCTTGCTCTTTTTGCCAAGATGAAGGATGGATCCATGCGATTGTATATCGACTACCGTAAGCTAATCAAGTAACAGTGAAGAATAAATATCCTATGCCGAGGATTGACAATTTGTTTGATCAGTTGAAGGGGTCGAGCTGCTTCTCCAAGATTGACTTGAGATCAGGATACCACTAGCTGAGGATTAGAGACGTGGACATAGTGAAGACCGCCTTCCGAACTCGATATGGTCACTATGAGTTTCTGGTCATGCTATTCGGTCTAACGAACGCTCTTGCTACGTTTATGGGTTTGATGAACCAGATCTTCCATCCTTACTTGGACAGTTTTGTGGTGGTGTTTGTGGATGATATTCTCATCTACTCACCCACTAGAGAGGCACACAAGGACCACCTATGTATCGTTCTACAAACTTTGAGAGAGCATCGCTTGTATGCGAAGTTACAGAAGTGCGAGTTTTGGATGTCTGAGGTGAGATTTTTGGGACACGTAGTGTCGACAGACGGGGTAGTAGTGGATCCATCGAAGATAGATGCTGTGATGGGTTTGGAGTGACCGAAGAACGTCTTTGACATCCACAATTTTTTGGATTTAGCAGGTTATTATCGGCGGTTCGTGAAGGATTTTGCGAGACTTACTGCACTGATGACGCGCTTGACGTGAAAGGGAGTTGTGTTCGTTTGAAACGAGTCATGTGAGTCGGCATTCTAGGAGCTAAAGATGAGGTTGACTAGTGCGCCAGTATTGATTATCCCAGAGCGAGGCTTGGGGTATACAGTGTGCTGTGATCCATGACATGACGGTTTAGGCAGTGTTTTGATGCAGGGAGGTAAGGTTGTAGCCTATGGTTCTTGGTAGTTGAAGACGCATGAGAAGAACTACCCGACACACGACCTGGAGTTGGCTGCCATGGTCTTTGCGTTGAAGACATGGCGGTATTATCTTTATGGTGAGCACTTCGAGGTTTTCTCCGTTCACATGAGTTTGAAATACTTATTTTCGTAGAAGGACCTAAACTTGCACCAACGACGATGGATGGAGTTGTTGGAGGATTATGATTTTGACTTGTAGTACCATCCAGGGAAGGCCAATGTTGTGGCTGATGCGATCAGTAGGAGATCTTATGGGTCGTTAGCTTCTATGGCTATACGCGAGTGGCACATGCTTGGAGAGATCGGGAAGTTTGATCTGTGTCTCGGACAGACAGCGACGGGTGCCACCTTGCTCTCAATAGTTTCACGACCAGCATTGATAGCACGTGTGCTAGAGGTCCAACAAACAGATCAGGAAGCTCAGATGATATGAGATCATGTTACTAGTAGAGAGGATACAGCATGTTGGGTTGTGGGTTCAGATTAGAGTCTGAGATTAGCCGGGAGGCTATTTGTGTAAAAGTCATGCCATGCGGATATACTACGTGAGTATCATCATTCTCGCCTTGCTGTGCATCCAGAAAGCACGAAGATGTATCATGACCTATGTCGTCAATTTTGTTGGACAAGAATGAAGAGAGATGTGATCCAGTTTGTTTCTCGGTGCCTTAACCAGAGACCGGTAGGATTGTTACAGCCGTTGCCGACATCAGAATAGAAGTGGGAGAACGTCATGATAGACTTTGTGTTGGGACTTCCTCGATCACCTAGGGGACACGACGCCGTATGGGTTTTGGTTGATAGGTTGACGAAGTCTGCACACTTTCTCCCTATTCGCGTGAAGGATTCGATGGATAGACTGAGTAGGTTGTATGCCAGAGAGATAATTCGATTGCATGGAGTGTTAGTGTCTATTATTTCTGACCAAGACCGACGATTCACCTCGCGCTTTTGGCAGAGTCTTCAAGAGGCTTTGGGGACAAACTTGATGTTCAGTACAGCTTTTCACCCCCAGATGGATGGCTAGTCTGAGAGAACTATACAAATTCTGGAGGATATGTTGAGGGCATGTGTACTTGATTTCAGGGGTTCTTGGGAGGATCATCTACCGTTAGTAGAGTTTGCATACAATAACAGCTATCTGTCCAGTATTGGGATGGTACCGTATGAGGCTTTGTATGGTAGACCGTGTAGGTCACCAGTATGTTGGACAGATGTGGGAGAGACCACATTTTTGGGACCAGACATGGTACGAGAGACGACAGAGAAGATTGCAGTGATTCGCCAGCGTTTAGTGACAGTGCAGAGCTGCCAAAAGAGTTATGCAAATTAGAGGAGAAGGCCTTTGGAGTTTGCAGTGGGAGATCACGTGTTTCTGAAGGTCTCGCCACGCAGAGGCTTGATGAGATTTGGTCGTAGCGGGAAGCTATCACCGCACTTTATTGGTCCTTTTGAGATCTTGGAGCAGATTAGCGAGGTTGCTTACTGTCTGGCCTTGCCTCCACAGTTGGCGTCTGTACACAATGTGTTTTACGTTTCTATGCTTTAGAAGTACGAGCCTGATCCTTCACATGTATTAGATTGGGTTGAACTGCGGGTTGAAGAGGATGTCACCTATGAAGAACGTCCAATGAAGATTCTTGATACGAAGGAGCAAGTGTTACGGGAGAGAACAATTGCTTTTGACAAGGTCTTGTGGCATCATCACGGGGTTGAAGAAGCGACGTGAGAGCTTGAGTTTGGGGTGCGTGCTAGATACCTGAAGCTGTTTACCTCGTGACCTTGTAGTGAATTTCGGGGGTAAAATTCCTTGAAGGGGGGAGAGTTGTGAGACCCTGTACCACCTCTTTTTATGTTAAATGCATATTCGGTGTTTTGGACGCATGTTTAGAATTTTTGTTTCTACATGTTTTTAAGAAATTTGATGTGTGCTTGAGTATATCTATGCATGCTCGGTTGGTCCTGGGGGTTGTTGAGAGTTACGGTTCGAATTTTAAAAATAAAAAAAAAGATATTTTGGAAGCCTATAAATATCTGAAATTAGATATTTTCAAAAGATATTTTCAAAATTTCTTGATTAAGTTTCCTCCAATTTCTCTCTGCCTTCTCTCTAACTTCTCGGAGGTCTGGGGCTTGGTTTTTGGCTATCCAACAGCCGATCCTTGTTGTTGGCATCGTGGTCTACGCATCCATCCGAACGGAATTCCATTATGACGAATCTCAATTTTGCACGTGGATTGAGACGTCGAGTTTTCAACTCACCGGGATAGGATTCTAGATTTTAAAGTTGTTAGAGGGTGTTATATGTAATCTTATGCATCTTTACCATTTTATATTCATGAAAAGATGCTTCACGTTTGGGAAAATTGGGTTTTTGTTTTTAAAAACCTTTTTTCATCGTTTTGGTTGGATGAAAATGGTGTTGGATGTTATTTTTGAGGCCTTGGGTGGTAGGCTTGGACGTGTGTGAGTCCATGGCTTCTTGATGGAAGCTTCGAGGCTTCATCTTGGGTTTAAAATGGGAAAATCATACCCTAAAAATATTTTTTGGGCTGGTTCAGTCCACTGAACCAATGGGGTCAGTCGACTGGAACATGGTTTGGTGGGTTCTGTCAACTGAACTCATGAGGTCAGTTGACTGGACTGTGTGTTTGGCATTTTGTGCTTTTCCAGTGTGTTTTGCAGTCGACTGGAGGGTGGTTCTATTCGACTGGACCTGGGCTAATGGGTGAAAATATTTGAAAAACATGTTTCCTTGGAGGTTTAGAGCTAACCCTTGTGGTTGAGTCTCAACTTTTAAAACGTTTTGGTGACCATCATGTTTTTACATGCTAGTTGATCTCCATGTTTATGGATTGGATCTCTTTTATATATATGTGTTGTATATCTGCTTGTGGGTTTTTAAATGTTATCCATAGATGTACCGTGGCAGTGGGTGTGTTGAGTTAGGCTTCCATTGCTCCACGGTGAAAGTCCAGAAACGTACGCAGAGTAGGTCCCTACATGCCTTCGGGTTAATCCCCGTAAATGAGGTTGGTGGGTGCTTAGTGCCCTCGGGTTGTGAACTCGTAAACTAAATGGTTGGTGGGTGCTTAGGGCCCTCGAGTTGTGGACCCGTAAACTAAGTCGGTTGCCTCCGTGAATGGCGTTGCTTATGTTTTCGTGACTCCGTATAGAACTTTTCATTGCCGAGCAGGCCTTAAGTCGTGACTAGGGTAATGGATAGGAGTCTATAGTTGTTACCTTTGTCTGTGTGGGAGATTCGGTACATAGAATTTCATCTTATCTTGTTTTCTCCTTGGCTATGTGACTCAAGTGGAGATTACTGTTTTACTACTGCTTTTCCTTAACTGTGGTATGATATCTGTTAGGATGATATGCATAGTTTCAAGGATGATATGGTGGTTTTCAGATGAAAAACTAGTGATTTTTGTGAGAAAAATCTTTTTGGCTTTTGTGGTCGAGTTAGCTCCCACCATATGATTGCATGACCTGCTTTACAGCTTTACTGTCTTTTTCCTATTGGGCTTCAGCTCACGGTGTGTGATTTTGCTGTAAAACTATTTTCAGGTGGACATGAGGAGTTAACCTAGATGCCCGTGGTGATGGAAGACTAGATGTAGCTTCTCCTATTTTGAGACATGTACTTTTATATGTGATGCCTATTCTAGAAGGCGGATTTTGTACACCTTGAGGTGACATAATTATTCATGTATGAGATTACATATTTATTGTTTACGAGAGCTAAACTATGTGAAATCTTTTATCCAAATTTTGTATATTTTTTAGTTGATGGTGTTTCAACTTCAAATTTTATTTTCATAAACGGTGTTTGGTAGGTTTTCGCGTGACCCTGGTGTTGGGGCGTGACAGGAAGATTGATCCAACACAAATAAGACCCAAATTATTTAACTTAGGCCCACAAAAATTAAAAAGAAAGTCTATGGGTCAAGTCCATTTTAAAAATAAAAGAAAGACCCAAATTTAAATCTTCTGGTCCAAAATTTTAAATTTTAATTATTATAAAACACAAAAAATAAAGCATTTAAAACAAAACGGGGGGAGAACCCCATGTGGCGGCCCACATAGGGAATTGTGCCCAAAAAGTACAACTTTTGTACTTTTGTCATATCTTGAGAATCTATCTTGGGAACATGCATTTTTATATTGCATTGGTAGTTTTTCAATATAAATGGAGCAATTTTGGATAGTTTTAATATATTTACATTCTACGAAATTAATTCTAAAATAAAATCTCAATTCTAGAAAATTAAGTAAATCACATATATTGATCACTTTTTGTGTCAAATTATCTTCCTGGACAATTTGGACATTTTTATACTTTTTTTTAGCTGAAATATTTTTAATCAGCTAAAATCTCCCAACTCCTCATCATTTAATATCTTGACAACACATCATCCTACAAGGCTATAATTATGAATTAGTCCCTAACCTATTCAAATTAATTACAAAACAAGTCCCTAAAAATTACACATCAAGTCCTTCCATGAGCTTATAAATAAAAGGCCATTCTCCACCATTTTCCTTGTTCATTTCGGTCAAGGTGAGGGTTTAGAGAGAGAGAGAGAGAGTGTGAGTCTTGAAGAAGAAGAAGAAGAAAGAAGAAAGAAGGAAGGAAAGAAAAAGAATGTTGATCCCGAGAGGCCTAAAGCTTAAGTCCTAACTTCTATTGATCAAGTATTTGAGGTAGGAGCTCCTAACACCATCCTTAATCTTCTCTTCTAAATCCTCTCTACAACATTTAATAAGATTTGAAGTCCTAAGGACAAGGCTAGAAATAAGAAGGTGAAAAAAGAATCGAATAGGAGATAGCCTAGTGGAGGTGGTTGCAATAACGCCTTGCCTTTTGATTTCTTTTATGAGTTAGACAAGTATGATATGAGGGTATTTAGACATCTAGAATATACTGATTTTTTTATGTTAAATATCATATATGGACCCGAAAAATAAGTTAAACAAAAGTAGGAACAAATCTACCGAAGAAAAACTAAGAAAAAGCCTTCTTTCTTCTCATACCCAAATTTTTGGTGAACTTAAAGTGTCTTCTATAAAATCTATTTTAACTGGAACTTCATGAGACTATTTTTAGCATGTGTTAGTCTTTGTAGAACACAAAATGAAGTCTAAATACCCGAAATATAATTTTTACGCTTTAACGCCAAACAAGCAGAAAAATAGTCCACTTTGCCGATTTTTATAAAATTTCAAAAACATCCCCTAAGGTCAAGCTTTATGTCCAGAGCTAGGTGTTTGAGTTATCTTTTATATAAAATTTATTTAGAGTGATTTGACCGGACAGTTTTTCCTAAAACTTAATTTTACCAAATAGTGTCATTTTGGATCTCTTATCTTCAACGAATTTTTTCCCCTGTTTAATGACAACTTCTGGCTTAGTGATCTACATATGAAATGTTCCTAACCTGTATATCTATCACCTTATAGATTTTTGTAGAAAACAAATGACTCTAATTATGTTAAAAGTATTTTATGGTAAGACCAACATATTCTGAATTTTTGATTTAAAGAAATAACCAATGCTTAGAAAGTATTTTGATCTCCATGTGTGAGTCCAAATCTTGGCAGGTGTTTGTTTGACTCTAAGGGCTAATAAAACATCGTAAATAATGAGTTTTTCTTTAAAGACTTTAGAAAGTATTTTGATCTCTATGTGTGAGTCCAAATCTTGGCAGGTGTTTTTGTTTGACTCTAAGGGCTAATAAAACATCGTAAATAATGAGTTTTTCTTTAAAGACTTAAAAGAATAAGGCTTGAGCTATCCACCATAAAATTGACCCGAAAACCCGAACAATTCCTTTAACGTTTGATAATAGGAGATAGTGCCCAACGTGTACGTAATGTTTTCATTACTTGTTAAGCATCGGGATATTATCATTGTAGATTTGAATCTCGAATCCTTTTGAGGAGGTGTTTACGTATCATTTAAATAAGGTGAGAGTGCTTAGATATTATCTTGATCAATTGAACTTGTGTTATATATATATATTTTAAATGCTTCCATGTTTGTGTTGTGAAAACATGAGTTTTGAATAATAGCACGTGGTTATATATTTTCAAATGCTATGCTATTTCGGTTATGCGATCTATAATTTTTGAGGAAGCATGTGTGATGAATAAGAAATGATAATTTATTGGTTTGTTCAAAGTGCCAAGTTATGCAGGTGTTTGGCCTGTTATATCCTGTTATGGGAAAATACCCGATATGGGTTTTTATATCCTATTAGGGGAGGTTACCTGGTATGGGTTTTTATATCCTTTAAGGGGAGGCTTGCCCGATAAAGGGGCTATTAGCCATCAAAGGTATTACAAGCTAAGTCTCGGGTTTTGCGTATACCATTTTTGCATATAAAGAGTCGTTCTCTTCCTGACACATGCAAATCCGTGTTTTGAGAATTGAGATCACGGTACCGTTGGAACTCCTGGTCGTGAGGTAGAAAAGTACTTGGATACTATTGGGTCTAGTTATGAGTTGATGAAGTTGTGGCTGTTAAACCCTATGTTTATAAGATGACAGAATTTTATAAATTGTGAACGCAGCATTATCGATTTCTTGAATAAAGTATGATGAGCTGTTTCAAAATGATGTTTTCCTAAACCAAGTGGTTGTTTTATCATTGCTCAATTTAATATTAAGTGCACTCTTCTGTAACCTTTATGGTTGTAGATTACATAACGTCGTAGAAGTTGGTTCACTACTGTCGAATGCCTTTTAGGCTTGAGTTTGAAGCTAGATGACATCTTTCTGATATTTTATAATATGTCTTATCAGACATGATGTAATGAAGTGAAGTTTAATAGTTTTTGATGTACGGGATGGAGTATCCCTTGAACTTATATTTTTAAGTATTTGTGAATGGAAGTATGTTTTTGAAAATCAATCTTTGCATGAATGTTTGTATTCTTGACTACTCTAAGTCCTGCTAGTTTTTCGTGAGTCCACAAAGATGTTACAGTTAGGAATGTATACTGAAAAGTCATGTTTTTTAGGTATTTTATTCTTGATCCCTGGCATATTAATGAGAAACATTTGAGATGTTTTTTGCATTCGTGGTTTCATATTTATATTTGTGATGAATGAATGCATAGTTCGTATATTCTGTCCAGTATTTGACTCGGTGCATACTGCACGAAAGATTGGGTCATAGGTTATGATAGATTATATAGATAACCTCACAATCGCAGTGGACCTGGACATTCCATTGGTACGATTGTAGTACATCGTTATAGTAGCTGGTCTTGGCTAGGT
>JAULJZ010195993.1:0-20288 GCA_032270985.1 Heliamphora pulchella | reverse complement strand
TCGAACCTATGGGTTCAGTCGACTGAACCGTGTGGGTTTGTGTTTTGTGGTTTCCAGTAGGGTGTTCAGTCGACTGGGGGTTTTGGTCCGGTCGACTGAATCTCTAGGCTGTGTTTTGGTGGTTTCTGGTTGGTTCCTTGGTTTTCGAATGGTGTCCTACGGTATTCAATCGATTAATTTATGAGAATTACTTGATTTAAATACCTGTGGATTCCTTTTGGGGTTTAGTCGGTTGTGTGGTGGTTGTGGGGTCGTGTCATGGCCTCAGGTGTGCGTTTGAGTGTCGCCCTTGTGGGTGATGTGCATGGTAGATGCGGCTTATTGATGCACAATTAGGTGCGTGGGTTGATGTTGGGTTTGTGTTGGCGCAGATGAGCGTTGTGAGTCTGTGAGGATCGTGCTGGGAGTGTTTAGGACAGTGGTGGTCGTGTGGGTTATCCCGTGAGTGGATGTCGGTTGTTTTGGTGGGTGGCGTCATGATGTGGTTTAACATGGTTATGTGCATGTTTATAACTGTTTATTTATGTACATAATACGTAAGTGGATTACGTGATCGTGATATCAATCATTATGTGTAATGTGGTTTATACTTTAAAACCTAGAGTTTTATAAGCATGTAACATGATTTGTGGAACGTCGTGTTGATACATGGTTATATGCTTTAAATCCTGTTTTAGCTTTGGATATGTGTATGATATGGTTTAGACGAATTTGTGATCTAGTAGATGTAAAATCCTGATTGATGATGCATGTGTGCGTGTGTGGATGTATGAGGTAGGTTATGAGAGCCGGTGATTGCGGTAGGCTGTGAGAGCCGGTGTTGAGGTAGGCTACGAAAGCCAGTGGTTGACATAGCCTGGGAAAGTCGGTGTTGAGGTAGGCTGCGGGAGCCGGTACGTGCACTATGTCGGCTGAAACGAGGTCCTAACGAGGCACTTGTGTGTATGTGGTATCCGAAGGCTGAAATGAGGTCCTGAGGAGGCATATGTTTCATGGATTGCATGTACTGCATTTTGGGACTGATAGAGCAATTTTTTTAAAACTTTTTATCGGCCTGCGGGAGTCGAAATATTGTATTAACCACCTACGGGAGTCGTAATACTAGATTTGTTTTTGAGACTCTAATGAGTAAAACAAAACTTGGTTTGTATCCTCGCTTTCCCTTGCATGTGAAAATGGTTTTCTAGCTCTGGTGAGTCGCGATCTAAAACTGTTTTCAAATTATTTTACTGGCTTGAAAGATAGTCGAAAACTGCACTTCGTTTATTGAGCATGTTTAGCTTATACTGCACGTGTTGTATATAGAATCTGCTGAGCTTTGGCTCACGTTGTGGGATTTTACTTTTCTTCAGGTACAAGTCACGTTGGTTGATCTGCAGGTGCTGAAGAGGTGGAAGAGCTGTAGTCTTCCTTTTTGCTTGTTTTGTTACATGTATGCCATAACATGTTTTACAGGCGTTGGAGCCGTGTAATGTTTTCGTTTGGCATTTATATATAATATATGTATGGTTTACATTGAGAGTATATTCCCGGGTTGGGTATCATGTATGGTTGTTTATGAGTGTTTCACGTGGTCCGGAGTTTGGGGCGTGACATCTTCTGGTTACCCCTTCTATCTAAAATTTTCAAGCTAAACAAACCTAATTCAAACAACATTTTTTTCTTCTTTTTCTCCGTCGTTTTAAAGAAGGCTAAACTTCACCTACATATACAGTGTCTGCCTTTGTTGTCCCTTTTGACTGGGGTTGAATCCTTCTCATTATTTTGGCTCATATCAGCTACATCTACAACCCCTTTTTTCCTGTCCTCATCCTCACGTTGGGCTTTTCCATCTGATTGATAGTATCCCCCAGACCTATACAAACCTATGTGTTTGTCACACCTTGCTCCCGCAAGGTATTCTACCTTTGCAGTGGGGCATGATCCCACCAACATTCTAGTGGCCTCAAGAAATTAACAAAGCTTAGAATAGCCAAGAACAAAAACTTTTTATACAAGATTGATTCGAAAACATAATTTCATTAAAAATTGAAGAATCATAAGATCAAGGGATACTCCATCACATACATCATAACTGGGATGCTCCATCACATACCATACATTGCATCTCAAAACTAGAACTCTTAGTCTGGATCCAACATGATATATCTTACAATTAGAAACCATAAATCAAAAGACAACAAAAACGACATCTAAGCTTCGATCCCAAGCCTAAAGCATCTGTAGTGGTGAACCTTCTAGTGGAACCTACTATCTGCAACTACAAGGGTTACAAGAGAGTACACTTGGTACTATAATAAATAAGAAAAAGCTAAATACTTAGTTTTAAGATTAAACCAACATCTTTGAAAAGTAATTCATCTTACATTTTTACAAAAGATAAGTACATATCGCATTCACTTTAACATAGGAATCTCAAAGTTATGATTAATTTTCTTACTTCACAAAAGGGATAATTAAAACTTAATAGGCACAATTCAATATAAACATTTCTCGTAATAAGGCTTAATAGCTCACAATATATAATCACCAATTCTGATAATAAGACTTAACCGCCCACAACAATTGATAATAAATTTTCATAATAAGACTTAACAGCCCACAATACATGATAATTAAATTTCATGATACGGCTTAATAGCCACAGCTCATAATAATCATTCTCACAACAAAAATTAACAGCAATAACTCAAACACAACAGAATGGTATAATTAAAACGCTACAGCCACAACCTATTATACCTATTCCCAACACACTCTCTTAACCAACAAGGATCAAGAAGTCGTTGTTGGAGGTAAACTGTCAAGATCATTGATTTAAATAAAAAAATTTTAATAAAAAAATACTGGACGGGCAATCGCTGAAATAAGCTCCAGTTTAAAATTTTTTAATGTCGAACGATCAAAATAAAACTCGTACTCCCAATGTTAGATTCGGGATTATACGTTTCGAAATCTGGTAAAATGATTTCGGTTATTGCAACAACCACGAATGTGAATCCTTCGAGTTCAAACCCCAATTAAGCCTTCTACTGTATTCCCAGATACAAGTCACGAACGTAAAGTGGGTTATAATCTATCGTTATCTTGAATTTGCTAATTCAGCCACTTAGGATTTACGTGAAAACCCTAATTCATATGGTTATAGCAGGTACGTGTGGAGTAAATATGACTTGGGCTTCTAATGTAATAATGAAAATCTGCCTGCCCCTGAGACAATTTTCTAAAAACATAAATTACAATTCATACTAGTAAAGAATCGTAATTGTACACCCAGCCATATTCTCAAAACCTATTATTTGAGCTCTTATTATTAAATGATTAACCCATCTTCTCACGTTAAGATTCTCGATAAGCGTAAATTAAATTTAATTACTGACAATTTAATTTAATTGACTTCTTAAAATTTTTTAAACCCTTCCACTTAACTTATTTGACAGTCGAATAATTAAATTTACCTACAGAGTTTGGCCCGGTCAAAACTTATAAGCTTACTTAAAGAGATATCGTTAATCCCAAACAATCGGGACGTGAATTTTGTCAATAATTAATATTCGCCATATACTTAATATCGCTATTTAACTCACTGAAAATATTTATCCATAAAAGATCGCACCTTCTAATGGATCAAAATAACAAATATTAAATATACGCACATAATAATTATTTCATAATTAAGAGTATAAGCACTCATAATAACCGTGGGATGTGAATTCATTTATATAGTCAGTATAAAATTAATTACCCCAACGTGGTCATGTTCAATACACACAAAGTGTACTAGAACAGCGAGTTAGAGTAATAGACGATACTATTATCTGTTCTCCGTAATCAAGACAGGCCTACTAAAACTCTGTATTACAGTCGTACCGATGGATTGTCCATTTTCATATAAACTGTGAACAAAAACTTATATTCTGCAAAAATTTATAATCTAGTCTTCTGTGTGTAAACCGTACTCTACACACCAAATTAAATACTGTACAGAATAAAGGGCAACCATGCATAACATTAAAGAAAATGATATTGCATGCATTGCTCATTAAGATTTTGATAAAATGCAAAAATAATTTTATTAAAATAAAATTAAATACTAAAACCAAATAAAATTCATAATTTTTAGTATACAATCTTGACAAATTGTTACGCCAAAAAATCAATTTTAGGTTATGACTAGCTAAGAGTCAGTATAAGGTCATGAGGAAGACTAGGTTACTGAGAATCAATTTTAGGTTATGAATGGATCGAGAAGTTAATTTAAGGTAATGACGAGGACCACTACATTGGAAAATTAGTTTTAAGTCATGATTGGACTAGTGGATTAGTTTAAGATAATGATGAGTGCTGTTACGTGGAGAATTAATTTTTGGTCGTGAATGAACCGAATGATCAGTTTAAGGATATGAGGAGGACTGTTATGTCAAAAAATAGTTTTAGGCCGTGGATGGATTAAAGGGTTAGTTTAAAGTCATTAGGAGAACTGTTGTACTAGGAAATCAGTTTTAGGTCGTGAATGGACCAGAGGGTCAGTTTAAGGTCATGAGGAGGACCGTTTTGTCAAAAACATTTTTAGGTTATGAATAGATCAAATGGTCAGTTTAAAGTCATGACGAGGACCATTGTGTTACAAATAATTTTAGGTCGTAAATGAACCAGATGGTCAATTTAAGATCATGAGGGGGTAATGAATATTGGATTTTGGCTAAGAAGGACAAAACAAAAAGCTCTTTTTAACAAGGGGTAGTGCATGGGTCAAACATTTCGAAAGGGGTGAACATTTTGGATTTTGGCTAAGAAAGAAAAAAACAAAAACTCTTTTTGATAGGGAATAGTGCATGGGTCAAAACCATGAAGCTGGTCAACAAGGACATAAGGGCCGCTAGGTTATGGATGTCACGGCCATGACAAATAACCCTAGGGTTATTGCAGCCGTGTGGTTAGGGGTTGTGGCCGTAAGAAGCTATTTCAAATTCCTGAAGACCATGACAAAGGGAGGTTACGGCCGTGTCTCAGATGCCACGGGTGACGGGTGTGACAGTTAAAAAGAATGGACCTCGCGGCCGCAAGGTTATACTCAGCTATATAGTTTCGGGGTATTTTAAAAACTTCATTTGCGTGAATCAATGTCTCTTCATTTCTCTCTCAATTTTCTCTCTTCTAATCCTTTCAACTCTCTCTCTCTCTCTCTCTCTCTCTCTCTCTCTCTCTATTTCTCTTGCGATTTCTTTCTTGGTCCTCTCTCAAGCATGTATACTCTTTTTTCCTCCCTGTTTTGCATATGGTGGTAGTTGGCGTTAGTGGCAACGGTGATGGCATAGGTGATGGTGATGTCCCTAGTGGTGGAGGTATAGGTGGTGCTAGTGGTAGTAGTGGTGGTGGTGGTGTGACAAACGGTAATTTGGCGATGGCAATGGTGGAGCCATGGGTGGAGATGACGACGAAAATGATGGTGGCCAATGGTGGTGCCACATCCTCGGGAATGAAGAGGTACACTCCTTCGGATGATGTGGTGGATCCCGAGATCCTTCTCCATGAGCAAGAGACTCACCTCTCAGTCACGAATCTCCTGGTAAGTCAAAATATCTTTCAAGTTTTCTCATAGAATTGTATGATTTTTATGAATGTTCGAGTGGACATTGTTGAATTAACGATCTTGATTTTTTTTATAGACTTTTGGAATCATTATGAACTTTTAATGAATCGAATGAACTTGTTTGGCTTGTTGGATTGAGTCTAATGAATGTGGATGAATATATCTGATGAGTTTTTAAACTTTTGAAAATTATTTGATGTCATGCCCTCTTAGCGAATTATATGAATTGAGCTAACCGTTTGTTTAATGTTTGAACTTATTGATTTGGATTTTTTGAAATTGTGAAGTGAATCTTTAGGTTAATGACTCGAAGAAACATAATGAATTTGAAAGATCTCTTTGATGTCATGAATTTCTAGTGAATGGGATTGAATTTGGCACCCAATGAACGATGTAAAACTGTAATTGTTAATCCCTATTGGCGCCAAGGTACCAACATACATTTTCAAGTGGATACGTGGATCTCCTGTCTCGTCGAGTTTCTCTATGTTTGGTATCTTAAACATTTCTAGTAATTTAGCTTCCCATAAGCACAAACTTCCTTCAACTAGCATGTATTCTTCAACTCTCTTCGGTTTCCTCAGGACCTTTTTCATTTTCTCAATTTTGTCTGCCAATACTAACTCTCAAAGTTGAGCTGTGTTTTTTTCTCTTTCTCTACTACAGTAAGTCGATTGACATGTGGAAGGGTGGCAGCCTAGGGTGTTCTAATATTGGGTTCACGTCCTAAAAATTCTCCCTTGCTCTGTCAACCTGATTGTCATTCTGCTGTTCATTCAACTTGCCCAAATTTGAGCTTGACATTGCGTTTGAACCTGGGTCTGTTGGTCTACCACCCTCTGTATATCTAAAACAGTTCTCATAAACACTGCTAGATTCACTTCATTTTATGCTATTTTTGGTTCTGATGTTTCTTGAATGATTCTATAGAGTCTGACCTTTGATGAATGGGCTTAAATGCGTATAGGATTTAGTCTAACCGACTCAATGAGCTAACACAGAAGCTAACTTGTAAAATGATGAAAGGAGGGGGACAACCATCAAAGAACTCTTCTGAAGGAAAATCAACACCATTTCGAAAAAATCAAAGTCTAGATCATATGGTTTGAAAAAAAAAAAGAACAAACCAATTCCGAGGATACCTTGTGGATAAAGTTAGAAGGATATTTTTTGAAAAAATAGAAGGATATTTTAGTTACTTTATATAAAATTTATTATATTCTAAGTATCATTCTACCATATCAACTATAATTATTAAAATGATCATTCTCTTTTTACATTAATTTTTTCGTTTGCACCGATTATTAAAGATGAGAATTCCTATTCTTACCTAATTGTTTCATTTCAAAACTGTTCTAATCCCAATTTTATTCACGTCCAAAATCACTTCAATTAACTAAATACTACTTAAAGAGTGAAAATTGGCATTCGAATAATAAGAATATTCAAAATCCAAGAGATAAGACCGACGTAGTCTTTCACCCACTATATCAACACGAGTCAAATCAACTTTAATTATCTCCTAATTAAATAAATTAAAAAAAACTTTATTTTGTCGTGGCTTTTGATATTTTGATTTCTTTTTGGTAATTATGGTTACATTTATCGTTACATTTAATCTATAAGATGTGACAAAGTAAATTTATTTTGTTTATTAATTTGAAAGCTTAAAAGTTAAATTCTTAATAAAATTATTTGTAAAAATAATTATTCGGTAAAAAAGGCTTTACGATGATAATTTACCCCTACATTAAAAGCTACTAGAATTTAAATTTCATATTTATAGAGGTTAATTTTGACTTTTCACATGGCATCATAATACACAAAAAGAAAAGATACAAATAATAGAACATAAGATAAAAATAAAATAACATTAGCTATTTTCAAAATAAAACAAATGATTTTTTTTGTTTTTTAATATTTTTAATTAAAAGTACTTCTTAAATAGTTTTTCAAACCAAGATATATTGTCTCTCAGCCACCCAACCAATAATTGGATCCAACCAGTTCTATTTAGAGTTCGTTTGGCAACTAACTTTAAGTTATTTTTTTTGGCTTTAAACTATTTTAAGTCAATAAATCAAAAAGTTCGTTTGGTGGGAATATGTGGAATTTTTAAGTTGAAAGGCAAAAAAATTTGCTTAAAGTTGTTATAATTTTTTAAAATTTATTTTTAGATAATTTTATATTCAATATAAATATAGTTTAATAGATTTTGACAAGTATATTTTAAAAATATAATTTTTATAAAAAATAGATGTATCTAAAAAAAGTTATGATATTTTTACAAAATAAAAAAATTATGTAAAAAGAAAAAACCACTAAAAACTTTTGAGTTGGAAATGAGATTTTTTAGCTTTCGAATTTTTAAGAAAAAAGCCAAAAAATCATTTTTAAGCGGGTTGCCAAACAAGAGCTTGCTACTTTTGTTAATGGACGAAGCATCATATCAAAATGTTCTATTTTCTTTTTTCTGCTGGTATTAACTTTTATTGGATCAATTCAAATGAGTTTTCTCTAATAAACGAGGAAATAAATACCTCAGAAATTTATATATATATATATATATATATATATACATATATATATATATTATGCCAAACACCTTGAAATGGCCCTGCTTGGGATAATTGCTTATTTGATTATTTGACTTATTTTTGTCTTTAATGAGCTTTTTTTATTATTTAATAAAATCATTATAAACTTTTCGACTCTTTTGAGATGTGCCAAAAAAATAAAAAAAATTAATTAAAATATAAAAAAAATTAAGAAAAGACAAAAAAGTAAAAATAAATCAATAAGTCAAATTTACGTTGTTTATTTTTGTCTTTAGTGAATTTTTTTTATTTTTAATCATAATTTTACTATTTAAATTCATTTCATCGAAATAATTCAAAAAATAAAATTATTTAAATAAAAATTTTAAAAAATATTCTTAACATTTAACCCAGAACCAATATTAAAGAAAAAATCATCATATCAAAATAATAACTTTGTCATTGAGAAAAGTTATTTGGACTAATGCTTCCACTTGTACCCAGATGGCACATGTCTACATCCCAATGGTGATTTGGAAAGAAGAAAAAGTGCCCCCAACTGCTATATGTCTCACTGATAGTTATTCACCAGTCACTGTTCTGGATAGCTGCCCCAAGTGACTGCAGAGGTGATGTGAAGATGTTTTAAGTTTTAATTTAAATTTTGTAATTTAATTAAAATTATTTATTATTTTATATTTGATGAGTAATTAATTTGTATAAAAAAATTAGATTAATTAAATATTTTTATCACATAATTAAAGTAATTTTGTTTTCAAATGATATATTTATCAACTTTAAACCCTTCTCAAGGGCCATGATTTTGTGGTACAATAAATTTCTAACAGTCATAAGGTCATATGGCTGGACTAGTTAAATTTGTCAACTTTGAACCTTTTGCAGCCCTTCACTTGACTGGACTAGTTAAATTATATTTTATTTGAGTTTAAAATGAAAATACTTTTTTATGATTTAAATTATTTATTTTATTATTTTAAATATATATAATTTTATAATAAAAAATTAAATTAATCGAATATTATTAACTATCTTAACAAATTATATATGTGTTGATAAAATAAATAATAAAATAAAAATTATAATTTATTTTTATTAACACAAACGTGATTTGTTAAGATAATTATCGATATCTAATCAAGTTAATTTCTTACAGTGAAATATATACATTTAGAATAATAAAATATGATTTAAATTATCTAAATATATATCCATTTTTAAACTCAAAAGAGATAAATCAGGTAATTGGGTGATTTCCAAAGAGTTTATAGCATCATATGGCCATATTTCTTAAACTAGCGAATATTTGTCTGGCCTCACCAATCACAAAATTCTCCATATTTTTAATAGCTATTTCATTACTAAGCCTTTTTTTTTTTGGGTAAAAACCTATTTTTTATTTATTTATTTTTTCTAATTTCTTATTTTTAATATTTTTTGTTGAGATATTTCGACAACGAAAAGCAACCACCACGACTTCAATGCAGCCTAAGCAAGATAAAGAACAAGGTTCAAAGAGCTGAGATAAAGATCATTTATCTCCGTTCTCTCCTAGCCGATCACAGCGAGAAAGAGAAGAAAGGAAAGAGAACATTCATTCTTACAAAAATGGAGACAGACCAAATTGCTAAGAAAAAAATGAACAGGAGTCTCCTCCTGTTCAACATCGTCTTTCTCGCCATCGGCAACTGCGGTGGCCCATTGATTATGCGCCTCTACTTCATCCATGGAGGAAAGAAAGAATGGCTGTCAAGCTGGTTGCAGACCGGCGGTTGGCCCATCAATTTCATCCCTCTAATCATCACCTACCTCCACCGCCGCACCAAACAAGGCTCAAAATCCAAGCTCTTCTATATGAAGTCTCCCGTGTTCGTCGCCGCCGCCGTCATCGGCGTTCTCACCGGCTTCGTCAACTACCTTTCCGCCTTCGGGGTGGCGCGACTCCCCGTATCCACCACGACTCTCCTCAGTTCCTCCCAGTTGTGTTTCACCGCCCTTTTCGCTTACTTTTTTGTGAGGCAAAAGTTCACTTCGTATTCGATCAACTCGGTTTTTCTTCTCACCGTCGGAGCCATAGTTCTAGCTCTTCACACGAGTAGCGACCGCCCAAAGGGCATATCTAGCAGGGAATATTTTCTAGGGTTCCTCACGACGATCGGGGCAGCAGCATTGTACGGCTTCGTCCTGCCGTTGGTAGAGTTAACGTACAAAAAGGCAAAACAGACCATAACCAACACGCTGGTGATGGAGATACAACTGGTGATGTGTTTCTTCTCAACTGTTTTCTGCACCATTGGCATGGTTATCAACAAAGACTTCCAGGTTGCTCTCTCTCTCTCTCTCTCATCACTATTTGTTCTTTCCATCATCTACTATTTTATATTATATGTATAACCAATCTTAATCTATATTCTCCTAAGTTACTTTTAATTGATGGGTATTATTAGTATAAGTTAGAGAAATTCATAAATATAAAATGAGAACAATAATAGAAAAATTGACAGAATTACCGAGAAATCCAGGTTATAGTATGATTAGTATCAAATAGATATAAACCATATATAACTCATCTAACTAAGAGAATGAATCCACAAACTATCAAGTTGCCACGGAAAAACTTTTAATTGCACAATTGCCACTTAAATGAGTTAAATCTTAAACCCTGTTCACACAAGAAAATCTCAGAAAGGCACTAGAACCCCAAAAGACTACGAAAACAAGGCATGCCACCTAATTAAACTTTATCTCAATTCTTTCAATCTAGTCAAGAAAAGCATGGCAATAGAAGAAGTGGCTTTAAGAAACCCAACAACAACTCTTGCTCTTGCCAATGCTAGAATCTAGCACAGAAGAAATATTGTTTGACTAAGATCCTATTTGAAATGTCTAAACAAATTTAGTTTTTAAGAGGTTTAATTTTTTTTCTTCTAAAAAAGAAATAAAGAAAAGCACAAATTGTATAGGATAATTTATTTAGGATAGGTTTTTGTAGACATGTTTAATTTTATTTTTGATAGTAGAGTTGACTTTTTGTATTGAGTGTATTATAATTATTTTTTTTAAAAAAAAAATAGATAAATTGTTTGAAATGTGAATATTGTTCGAGATGTGAATTGGATTTTTTCTTAGAAAAACAACAAAAAAATTAGTTAATTATTTTGGGATGCCAAATAGTGTATTTTACAAATTAATTTTTTAAAAAAGCAACTTTTTTATTACCAAACCGGGGGCTACAATTTGGACCCAGAGAGAGAGAGAGAGAGAGAGAGAGAGAGGGAGAGAGGTTAATGAACAAGAAGGAAGATGGGCTTCCAAACTTTGAAAGAGACCAACCAGCAAATACAAGACCACGTATATAAAACCACTACGAAATAAAAGCTCAAGTCAATTCAAAATTTTCAGAAGTTAAGAAAAAATGTGTTTTTCAAATTAAGAAGAAATGTTATAAGAAAATATTACATAATTAATTCTGCAATAAATTAAAATATTCTTGTTTAATTTGTAGGCTATTTCAAAGGAGGCAAGAGAATTTGACCTTGGTCAAACAATATATTATGTGGTGTTGGTATGCAGTAGCATATTGTGGCAGTGTTTCTTCTTGGGTACAATAGGAGTCATCTTCTCTGCCTCATCTCTGCTTTCTGCCATCATTATTGCCGTTCTATTCCCCGTGACTGAGATACTGGCCGTTATTCTCTACCACGAGAAGTTTCAAGCAGAAAAAGGAGTTTCTCTTGTTCTATCTATTTGGGGTTTTGTTTCCTACTTCTATGAAGAACTAAAACACAAGAAGAAGATTAAGACTCAAACTCCAGTAACAGAGATGCCACAGACCATTAATGCTCTATAAACTTAGCGTAAGGATTATTGAATGTAGTACTTAATTAACATCAAACTTAGTATGTGTTTACACTACGTATTATTTTTCTATCAAGCTCGATCAAATTCTAAATAAGGCTTGAAAAGATAATTATTGATTTCGTATAATGTAGCAGCTAGCTCATATGAGAGAGATATAAGAAGAATGACATATGACACTTGAAGACAAAAACATGATGTTTAATTAAAGTTATTTGAAAGATTCTTGCATTGTAAGATCATTATTTATTGAGCGGTGCTACATATCACAAAACAAATAACCAAAATTTATTACCGAAGCACATTTCCAATACACATGTCAACCTTGAGCATTGGGGCTCTTTCACTCTTGTCCTCTACTGTAACACCACGACCATTTTCATAACAACGATATCATCTGTTTTAGGCAAAACTCTAATAATTTTGTTTTTTTTGTGGAGGTTGCCCATCTTTGCAGTTCTCCAGCATGAGCACGTTTAACTGCAGAGTTCTATTACAATTTCTACTACCTGAGAAAAAGATTTTGCTGAATATAAGGGTTCAATATTTTTTTTTTATAGTCCAGAAACCCCTTCTTCCTTTTCGATGTAGGATATCAGGATATCAGACAGCTACCCAAACAAAAATTCATTTTCTAATTAAAAAATTTAAAAGCTATTTAGAAATCAACTCGGTATATGTGTGTGTGTATATATATATATATATATATATATATATATACACACACACACTAGTAATTACCCGTACTTAAAGGCACTTTGAATATAATTTAATTATAAAATTAATCTAAATAAAAAATAATTTTTTTAATTATTAAGGTAGATTTTTATAATATTTTCATTAAGCATATATTTAATTTTAAACTAAAAGTAACAAAATAGGTGATTTTTATATAGACTAAAATATGGATTTTTTTAATACTTAAAATGGTTCTTATTTTTTTTATAAGTTGTTCATTTCATTTGAAACGAAGAATAAAAAAAATTAAGAAAAATAAGTATGAAAAGTTTCTTATACTTGAAATAGTTCTTATTTTTTTACAAGTTGTTCATTTCATTTAAAATTAAGAATGAAAAAATTAAGAAAAATAAGTATAAGAAGTTTCTCATACTATGTACAAAATTTTGATAATATTTTCTACAAAATTTTGATAATATTTTCATATACATACATGATATGAAAAATTTCTCATGCTTAGATATCAAAATGTATGAGAAATTTCTCGTATATACGTGAAATAATATCAAAATTTTCGTACAATTTTTTCTTATACCATTTCTCATATCACTTTAAGTCTACCTCCCTTTAATGTTTCTATTGAAAGTAATTTTATCGTTTTTCTTTACTATTTCAACTACTAGTTTACGTTGTATATGTTTAAACCACTTTATTGTTTTTTTTTTTTTGCTTATCTTAATTTTCAAAATTTTTACATAAGTGAATTTTAAGTCATATTTTATTTTTTAAATAATAATATAAATATCGATATGATTTATCTTTTTCAATGCGTGCTCGTAATGAAAAAATTATGATAACTTTGACAACAGTACAAATTCACTAAGTAAATATTTTTTTTATTCTTTCAAGTTTTACCATTTGATTTAAATTATTCTAGACTTCAATTAAAATGTAAAATTTTATTTTTATAATTCTAGTTTGATTTTTAAAATTTTGAAACAAACAGTATAACTTCACTAGTTGAACAAAGTAAAATTTTATCAATTTATTTTATATTCAGCATGTGTCTTATTTGATAAATATTCATTAGAGAATTCTAAAATTATATTTTTTTGAAAAAAAAATTTAAATATGCATATCAAAAATTATAACATTTTATAGTATATTAATTAAAAATTAAAAGCAATTACATTTTTATATATATTATTTAATTTTAAAAAAATAAACATATAACTATATAAAAAATAACTAAACTATTGGAATAGTTGCATATATCTTATTGACACTCATTATGCTTTTTAATAATTTTAACTTTTTAAAAATATTTTATGATCGAAACTATATATTTTGTAGTGTTTATTAAGTAGGTCATTTATGTCAAAAAATTATATTAATCACATATTGATAGTTCTATGAATAAATCACATTTGTTGAAAAATAAATAAATGGTAAATATAATCTTATAAAAAATAATGTTAAACAAATATAATCAAATCATATAATTGTAAATATTTAATTAATTTAATTTTTTATATGAGTAATAAAATTAATAAATAATATAAAATGAACGATTTATATTATAAAAATATATTAAAAAACAAATAATTTAATAAATAACAACATAGTGCATGTTTGAACCTACCTTGTTTTATAATTTTTACCTCAATTGCTTTGAAGAAGGATGATTCAAATGGCACTTTCGGTCATTTCTTTCGGTAGGATATTTTGTGAAGAGTATAATTTCTGTTATTTATTTGGTGTATTGATCATAGTTATTTACGTAATTTTTTCTACAAATGAATATAATGTATTAATTAAGGAAGAGCTTCTCTCTCAAAGATTTTTCTGATTCATGCGCTTGCAATGGAAATTCTTAAAATGAAATTGGCAAATCTTGCAAGAACCCATGAACCCCTTGTTAGAAGAAAAACTGTCAAATCCATTGATTATAAACATTATATAAGAAAAAAAAAATTGAACGGGTAATCGCTAAAACTAGTTTCAGATCAAAAATTTTTGATATCAAATGACAAAATAATAAACTCAGTATATACTCTCGAACTTAGATTAGAATTATACCTTACAAAATCTGGTATGATTGATTTTAGTTGTTGCAACAACTTTGAGTTTAGAATCTTTTGCCGTTGTAGACTTCAAGTTGAAACTCCAAATCCAAGGCTTATGCTGTATTTCCGAATATTAGAACACGTCTGTAGTGTGGGCTGTTGGAGGTAAAACTGTTAAGATCATTATTTTTGTAAACGATTTTTGTTAAAAAATTAACTGGACGGGCAAACGCCGAAACAGGATTTAGATAAAAATTTTGACGTCGAACGATCAAAAATAAAATCCGTACAATCAAAGTTAATTTAGAATAATATATTTTTCCAGTCGATTCTCCAATTACGATTTTAATTCTGAGTTGAAGCTCCTATCAGACTTTCTACTGTATTCCTTTATGCAATTATCAAATATAGTGTGGGTTATAATCTTTCGAGAACTCATACTGTCAGAATCAGGACAGTTTTAATCTTGAAGACAAGTTATGAATTTGGTTCAACCTATCCGCATATTTATAGAGTTTCAGCAGGGATCTGTGGAGTAATTATGAATCAGATTTCTAGTGAAATATAGATATGTATTCTGCAGTTTTTACAATTAAGTAAATCTCATAATGGTATCTGCAATTATGAAGACCTTACAGTGGTTTCTACAATTTTCATATAATACTAAATTACAATTCACACCATTAAAGAACTATAATTGCACTCTGACCCATAATCTCAAGACCATCTTGCATTGAACTCCTGTTATTAAATGCTTAACATTTTTTTCCACGTTAAGATTCCGGATACTCGCCAATTAAATCTAATTACTGACAATTTAATTTAATCGGCATCTTGAAATTCCTTAAACCCTTCCGTTTAACTTATTTAATCGCCGGATAATTAAATCAACCTACAGAGTTTGGCCAGGTCAATACTTATAAGTTTCCGTAAGGGGGTATCGTCAATCCCGATCATTCGAGACGCAGATTCTGTCAATAATTAATATTTACTATAACAATAATATTTCTATCCAACACACCGAGAATATAGATCCATATAAGATCGCACCCTCTAATGAATCAAAATAACGAATATTAAATATATGCAAATCAATAATTATTTCAGGAGTAAGATCGTAAAGCACTATTTATAATAACTTTGGAGTATAAATTAATTTATATAGTTAGTATAAAATTAATTACTCCAATGTATCCCGTTCAATACACACAAAGTGTACTAACACAGAGAGTCGGAACAATAGATAATGCTATTATTTGTTTTTCATAACCAAGACAGACTTACTAAAATTCTGTGCCACAGTCGTACCGATGGTATGCCAATTTTCATATAAATTGTGAATATAAAATTTATATTTTACAAGAACTTAAAATCTGATCTTCTATGTGCAAGCCATACTCTACACACCATATTAAATACTATACAGAATAAAGGACATTCATGAATAATATTAAAGAAATGATACATACATTACGCATAAAGATTATCATAAAATAAAAAATTAATTTTACCAAAATAAAATTAAATACTAAAAATATAGTTTTCAGTGTACCAACCCTAACATGGGCTACCTCGATGGCTGAACCATTCAACCATTCAACCTTGATGGCTGAACCAAAACGGTATGCCACATTACTTATAGCAAGTGATTCCGAACCCCAGAAGGCTGAACCATTTAACCTTTCAAAGGTCAGCCGCGGACGACTGCCTATGGTCTTAGCCGATCGGATCTCTGTTATGCATCACACAGCAAAGATGTCGACACACGAAGAAAAGGATTGACATCAACAGAAAAAAGGGTCAACACAAGTATCAAAGGTGTTGACACAAACAGCAAAGGTGTCGACACAAATACTGTTTGTGTCAACACAAACATGGAATATGTCAACACAAACAACCCAGGTGTCGACACATACAGAGAAAGGTGTCAACACAACCAGAAAGGTGTCGACACAAACAGCCTAGGTGTCGACACAAAAGAACCAAGAGTTCAAACAAAGGTAGGTGTCGACACAAACAGAGAGAGGTGTCGACACAAAAGAACCGAGAGTTCAACTCAACACCAACAGAAGGAAAGGGATCGACACCAACAGAAATGTGTCGACACAAGCAGCCAAAAGTGTCGACACAAACAAAAAATGTGTCGACACAAACAACCAGAATCTCAAATATTTCTGAACAGGCGACTGGATGATGGAGGAGAGAAAACCACTGTGGTTTGGATTATTCAGAACACATTATTCTGAGCAAGATAAATGTTCTCATACTGCAATGAATCCATAAAACCTGAGCATACTCACAGAATATGTTAGAAGTACAAACATGTATTTTCTGGTAAAAAAAATATATATAAGACCCAACCGAGCAGGTTTAAACTGAGTCATTCTTAAGATTGTTGGAGAAATATTACAACACAAGATACATGTTCGGTGATTTAAAAAATACATCTTTATTAACTTTCAAAGATTACAATAGACATAATTTACAGAAAAATAAAATTACAAAAATAACATGAACAGAATATGCAAACCGAGTCCTACAAACGCAGTTTCTTTAAGAATGATTCACCGCCTACCAAAGGTGTTGTAGGTATCTCCATCGGCGTCACTCTCCCAGGATAAAATGGTTGACCTAAACGTTGGAACACCTCCAAGGATCAGCTACTCGAACGTACCTCGTCAGTCTTTCTCTCTCTCACTCTCACAGCATTGAAATCTCAGAATTTGTCTCTCTTTTCTGCTATTTCAGTCTCACATTTTCAATTCCTTTCTTCTCTTCTCTGTTTTGTGTTCTCATAATAACAGATAAAACTATATATATAGCCATTCTCTCATGGGGGTTACACATACCAAATGAATGGTAATAAACCAAGAAATCAATTGGCCAATTGAATTCAGAAATCAATTTTAGCCTATTAATTTCAGAATTTAATTTGGAATTACAAAGAATTGAATTGCTAATGAATTCTGCCAATTGAATTCATATAGCCAATTGAATTCTATCTCTGTCAGCCAATTGAATTTATATTGCCAACAACTATTATATATTTTTCGTAATCAAGATAAGTCTACTAAAACTCTGCACTATAGTCGTACTGATAGTTTGTCCAATTCTATGTAAATTGTGAACCAAAAACTTATATTCTACAAGAACATTTAATTTGATTTTCCGTGTGTAAACCGAATTATACACACTAGATTAAATACTATGTAGAATAAAAAATATGTATACATAATATCAAATAAATAATGAAATGCATGCATTACTCATTAAGATTCTCATAAAATAGAAAAATAAATTTTATTAATAAATAAAAATTAAATACTAAAATCAAAAAATTATGATTTTTAGTATATAATCCTGACAATCTCCCACTTATACTTAAAATCATACTGTCATATATTTGACTTTCATACCTTCTACATGACTATCTAAAGTCTTAGCCGATAGGCTCTTTGTAAAAGAACCTACAAGGTTGTCCGCCGATACAATCTTGGTCACAACAGTATCACCCCTTTGTATAATCTATCGTATTAGGTGATATTTACGCTCGATATTCTTTCCTTTCTTGTGGGCTATTGATTCATTCGAGTTAGCAACCACTCCGCTATTGTCACATTAAAGTGTAATAGTCGACTGTACTGAAGGCACCACATCTAGATCCAACAGAAAATTCCTGAGCCAAACGGCCTTCTTGGCTGCTTCAGAAGTTTCCACATACTCGGCCTCTATGGTGGAATCAGTAATGCAGGACTGCTTAATACTCTTCTAACTTATGGCTCCACCTCCCAAGGTAAACACATATCCCGATGTAGACTTTTTACAATCTTTACCTGATTAAAAATTCGAGTCTGTGTACCCTAAAGGTACTAGACCACATGCTTGGTAAATCAACATATAATCTATAATTCTTTTCAGGTACTTGATTGTATGTTTTACTGTTGTTTAATGCTCTTGTCCTGAATTAGACTAATATATGCTAATCATGCTAACAACAAAACAGATATTGGGTCTAGTGCACTGTATAGTATATACGAGGCTTCCTACTACTGAAGCATAAGGAACCGCCTTCATCTTCTTTATCTCATCAGGTGTCTTAGAACATTGATCATTTGATAGAGTGATTCCATGCCTAAAATAGAGAAACCCTTTCTTGAAATTATGTATGCTAAAATGAGTAAGGATGGTGTCGATATAACTAGCTTGTGAAATGCCCAACATCTTTTGTTTCTGATCTTGCATAAGCTTGATCCTGAGGATAAGGCTGGCTTTTTTCAAGTCTTTCATATTGAACTGTCCAGATAACCATACTTTAATCAAAGATAATACACTCACATCATTTTCGATGAGTAAAATGTCATCCACATAAAGTACTAGAAAAATTACTATGCTTCCATCAGGTTTCTTGTATACACAGGACTCGTCAAGACTTTGATCAAAATCATAAGACTTAATGACTTGATCAAACCGAGTGTTTAATGACCTAGATGCATGCTGAAGTCCATAAATGGATCTCTTAAGTTTGCACAACATGTGCTTCTAGCCCTTTGCTATGAAACTGTCTGGTTGTACCATGCAGATAAACTCGTTGAGACTTTCGTTAAGTTGTCTTAACGTCCATTTTTTAAATTTTGTAATCGATATGAGCCGCAATGGATAAGAGAATCCGGATAGATTTAAGCATGGTTACCAGCAAAATTATTTTCTTATAATCGATCCCTTCTTTCTGAGTGAACCATTTTGCAACAAGCCTATTTTTGAAGGTTTTTATCTTTTCGTTTGATTCTCTCTTCCTCTTATAGATCCACTTACATCCGATGGATTTTATCCCTTCGAGTGGTTCTATAAGTTTCTAGACCTGATTAGAATACATATATTTCATCTTTGAATTCATAGCTTTTTGCAAAAAATTTGCATCTTTGTCTTGAAGCGCTTTGTTGTAGTTGCAGGGTTCAATATCCAGTTCTATCGAAATTCTGTCAAAAGACTCTTTTAAGAACATAGACTGATCGGATTGATGAATAACCATCCCACTACGATGAGGCACTATCTGCGTTTGTATACTAGCAGTGACATTCTGTGCTGATTCTGAACCTCGTGTACTATGATCCACATGCTACCCCGGTTGTTAAACCGGCATGTCAATAGTAGCACCCTGAATTGGTTCAGGATCTACACGTGTCTCGATAATTCTCCCACTACGACGAGATAATAGGATGTTAATGACTTGTGGTTTCTCTTCCGTTCTACTAGTATTTTCTCTCAGTTTTTTTAGAATAATTTTACTCTTGGGCTTGTGTGGTCCTGTGATATCCGGCAAGAAAAAAGTAATAATTATAAATATGCTAATTAATCTTATGTCCGTTGTAAACTTTACATACATAAATTACATAATTAAATGCAAAAGTAATAAGGCTTAATTATATTGATTTAAAAATAATAATAATTACATTAATAAACTTTTAGTTACGGCCAGTGCATACATAAATATATACTTAATTAAAAATTTAGTACAACAATAATTATATTTTATTATAG
>JAULJZ010195992.1:0-44407 GCA_032270985.1 Heliamphora pulchella | reverse complement strand
GGATTTTTAATGTATTTATATATGCATAAGATGGGTGCATCCCTTTTTAAAAATGATATGATTTCTATTAGATAAGCCTTGTGTTAGTACTCTATGAAATAGGTAAATGAGATGTGATATATGAGACATAATATATTGGAGTTGTGATGCGTATGGCATGAAAAGGAATTTAAATGCTCAAACAGAATAAAATAAGAAAAATGAAATGGGAAATTTGATTTGGATATTTTTGATAATGTGTGAAGTTAATTGGGAGAGGAACCAGTTGTGGGTTAAACTCTCAGGTTTGCGAAATTAAATGTTATAAACAAATAATGAACCGTATGGATGGATGTGATTTAAGTTGGCCTGGTGGGTCCGCGGTGAAAGACCGAAAACTTGCGCAAGATGGGGACCACGTACCCACGGGTTAGCCTCCGAAATCTGGTATTATGTCGTGTTGAGTTATAAATTTATCTATTGCCCAATGGCTTCGCGTAGCCTTTTGGGGGAATAGGGAGTGGTTTCTATAAGCTATGCCCAATACCGGTTCATTAGTTTTGATTGCATTGTGGTGAGTTATAGAGCTATCTATTACCCAATTGCTTTGAGTAGCATATTGAAAAGTAATATGGAAGGATTTCTATAAGCTGCACCCGACACCGGTTTATAATGTGATATGATTTTTGCGAAAAACTGGATGATGAGAAATTAATACGATTTTATGTGAAAGAAATGAAAGTATTAAAAAGGGTTTTGGGAAAGAACAAATGGGTGTGCATGAGTGTGTGCGTGGGAATATATAAAAATTGGTGAAACTTGCATTTACTTCGATTGCACCCATCACACCTCACAAATCATGCGTAACACTAGATTAGTCTTTACCCTACGAACTTCGGCTTATGTATATATATATATAAAACCATTTCAGGTTTCGAGGATTCGGGGCGATATCAATGCAGAGGATGCATGTGGGAAAAGATTAAGAAGAAAGATCTAGTATTTATTTTGTATTTATATTATTATTGTACAGAAAGTAAAGTGGATGATTGTAATAATATAAGTGTTGTAAAGGAACTCTTGAAAATTACCCCCAAGAATGACACCTACACAACACCCAGGATCACAACACTATACCCGAACCCACCGAACAACCAACTGGGAACTCCAAAAAGAAATCAATAGTGTTTCGACGACTAATCCAATATATCAATCAGCCGAGGACCATTGGAACCCCTTTGGAAAACAAAATCCAACCACAAAACCACCAACACATAGCCCAGAACTTCACTCGACTGGACCAAACCCCCAGTCGACTGAAAAACACACTGAAAAATCCCAGAACGCCCAAAGCACACGGTTCAGTCGACTAACCCTACGGTCCAGTCGACTGAACCCTAAGAACTATGATACAGTCGACTAAACCTATGAGTTCAGTCGACTTACTAAGCCCAAAAACCATTTTTAAGCTACGGTTTCAACCTCTTAGCCTCGAATCAATGCCTCCAAACTCACATCCAACACTCTCGGACATATACACGGCCAAACCTAACACTAAATCCTCGAAAGAAACTCTCGAAACACGATTCTATCGATCGAAATCGCTGAAAAATGGTTTTTAACCCAAAAACCCAACTTTTAAGCAAAATCAGATCTACAACAATCTAACCGTTAAAAACACACACTGTCACGCTACAAACTCCAGGTCACGTGAAACACCACAAGCAACCAATATAACTCCCAACCCGAGAATACACTCTCAAAATAAACCATACATGCATAGTATATAAACGCCAAAAGACTTACATTACACTGCCCCAACACCGAAAAACATATATACATACATGAAACAGAAAGAAACAAAAGGAAGACTACAGCTCTTCCACCTCTCCAGTAACCCCAGATCAACCTGCGTGACCTGTACCTGAAGAAAATCAAATCCTACACCGTGAACCAAAGCTCAGCAGAAACTAGACAATACATGCAATATAAGCTAAACATGCTAGAAAAACGAGGTGCAGTTTTAGACTCTCTCTCAAGCCTTCAAAATGAGTTTTCACATGCAAACGAGAAAGCGATGATACAAACCATCTTTTGACTCACTCACAGGAGCCTTGAAAACAATTTGAAAACAGGTTTTTGATCTGACACACAAGTCTTAAAAATAAGTTGAAAACTGCTCTATCTGTCCCACAATACAGTTCATGCAATTCATGTACCCTCTCAGACCGATAGACCTCAACTCCAACAGATATAATCGGCACTCACAAGCCACAACCATAGTCCTACCACTGAGATAAAGATCCATACATAAACGTACATTTTCGGGATAAAACTGTATACTATGGGGTAAAACCATTGACTAAACCACGGGATAAAATCGTAAACCAAACCATGGGATAAAACCGCATACTTTACCGTAAGCCACGGGATGAAACCGCTGACCACGTATTATACCACGGGGTAAAACCTCATACTACGGGATAAGACCGTATACCACAGGATAAGACCGCATACCACAGGATAAAACTGAACACTACAGGATAATACTGCATACAACGGGATAACACCGGACTCACCTATGCATAACCTAATCTGGATTTAAATGCATTTAACATACGACATACACCACATGCATGTGCCCCACAAATCCATCACATCCGTGCCTAATAAAACTTCGAGTTTTAAAGCACGCAACCACGTTACACATAACGATATCAAAGCCATGTAATTCACTTACATAAATCGTACATAAATAAATAGTTATAAATGCACATAACCATGTATAACAATACATCACGACATCACCGATCAAAACAAATCGACATCCACTCACTCGAACAACCCGTCCACACACCGGGACAACCAACACCTAACCTGGAGACCAAGACCAGAACATTCCACAGAACGGTTCGTACCGAACCCACCTTGAAACTAAACCACGGACCCACACGTCCCACACATAACCAACACGCACACAACCGTGCCCCGATAACCCACATCTAACCATGCCGGTCATCCCTGAGAACGACACCTAAACGAACACCCGAAGCCACAACACGACTCCCAAAGCCACAACCCGATCAACCGAACCCTGAAAGGAATCCAACAGTATTTCAATTAATTATTCCCATAACTAATCAATTAAATACCATTGAAACCCCATCAAAAACCAAGAACCAACCACCAAACCACAACACAACAGTCCAGATCCCGCTTATCAAAACAAGCTATGGTTCCAACTTTCTAAACCCTGAATCAAACCTCCAAACATCCATCCAACACCCTCAGACATACACACGCCTAAGCCTAACACCAAAACCTCAAAAGGAACACCCGACACCCGGTTCCACCCAACCTAAACACATAAAACCCCCTTTTGTTATTTGAAACATAAAATGAGTTTTTCATGCCTTTCTAACCGGTTAAAACACCCATGATTACATGTAGCACCCTTATAAGACATGAGAGTCTAGGATCCTACCTCGGTGAGTTCAAAATTTGATGCCTCAAAAAATGCACTTCGTCGAAACGAGAATCCGATCAGATAAACACGAAGCCCTCGACACGTAGAACACAGATCTACTACTCGACCGCCAAAACCCGAGCCCCAAGTCCTCCGAAATCTAGAGAGAAGGTAGAGAAAACTTGGAGGGAGAGAAAAGATGGGGGAAAGATATTTTGTTTGGTTGAAAAGATATTTTAAAAGCTTTATAGAGACTCGCGCCCAGCCACCACCGCTCGAGAGCTCGACTATCGCTCGAGCGAACCCCTGCCGACATACCCTTCTGCCATCACCCCACTCGAGCGCACAACCACCGCTCGAGCGGTCAACCACCGACCCAACACTCTGGCACCACCCCGCTAGAGCACTCAACCACCGCTCGAGCGCTCAATGCTGGGAGAAATCCCAAACAAGGAACTGAAACCAAGCACCCGTATGCATATCTAAGCCCGATCATGCATCAAAAGCAATAAAAACATGCTCAAACGAAAACACGTATTGCGCATCCAAAAACGTAGAAAAAAAACAGATCAGGGTCTCACACACACGATTACATGTAGCACCCTTATAAGACACGGGAGTTTAGAATCCTACCTCGGTGAGTTAAAAACTCGATGTCTCAAACCACGTGCAAAATCGAGCCTTGCCAAAATGAAATTCTGTCTGAATGAACGCGCAGCCCACTGTGCCAAAAGCAAGAATCCGCTGTTGGATCGTTGAAAATCGAGCCCTGGGCCCTGAGAACTTAGAGAGACGGCTG
Source organism: Heliamphora pulchella (assembly GCA_032270985.1). Lineage (NCBI taxonomy): Eukaryota > Viridiplantae > Streptophyta > Magnoliopsida > Ericales > Sarraceniaceae > Heliamphora > Heliamphora pulchella. The sequence continues at coordinate 40,163 of JAULJZ010195992.1, read as the reverse complement.
AGAGAAAAAAGAAGAAACTTACTGGAGAAATTTTAAAAATATCTTTTGAAAATATCTAACTCCAGATATTTATAGGCCTCCAAAATATCTTTTTCTTTTTTGAAATTTTTCAAAATTTGCACCGTAACATCCCACGGCCCCGGGAACCTGCCCCGCATGCATAGCTAACCACGATCATGCATCAAAAGAATTTAAAAATATGCTATCACATAAGCACGAAACGCGCGTCAAAAAACGTCGAAAAAGAAAACGGGTCAAGGTCTCACAACTCTACCCCCCTTAAAGGAATTTTGCCCCCGAAATTCAACTCAAGGTCAAAAGAAACAACCCTGTCGATCACAATTGACACAAGTACTCGAGATAGTCAGCTAAATCATTTCAAGGATATAGTCAAACACGGTTAAGCATCCTAAACAACGGCTAACTATCTCAAAGACACGGGATCTACAACTCATCCCAACCTCACATCATCACCAGCAACTGCCTCAACACAGCACACCACCCACGGAATCTATCACCAACTCCCAAACAGATGTAATAAAGAAACTGGCCCAAAGCCTGCAGACTCAGAAAGTACCTCTGCTCGCTGAAGGCATATCTGCATCATCCGACATAACTAGTGCCTTGGAAGAACTAGGAGCTATAAGGGCATACGATTGGGGCAATATCGCCCTGGCCTGCCCACCATGACTCGGCGCTGTCAGCTGCCACACCGACATAACTGACGTACTCTCGCCTGCCATCTGGGAAGTCTGAACCGTAAGATACTGCTGTCGCTCCTGCACATACGAACCCTCGGGTGTGCCCACTATACTCGTGGCACTCTCTCTCTGGAGACAATTCCTACGAACATGTCCAGGCTGGCCACATCCATAGCAAATCTGTAACTCTCTCCCCTGTGACCGAATCCATGAACCCTGGGATGGCTTTGGCTGTGGGCACTCTGACACATGATGCCCCGGCTATCTGCACTGATTACAAATCAACTCCTTCTGCTCTGACCTCCCAGATGAAGCCACTGATGGTGCTGGTGCAAAGAACTGCTGTGGTAACCCAGATGAGAGAAAGCTAGGACCAAAGGACCTCTACCTCTTGCTAGAATGCCCGCCTGTCTATGCCTTTGTCCCACCCTGAGGTGTCCTGGCCTCCTTAGAAGCTCAAATCTCAGTCATAGTGTTCTCCACCCTCGCTATTGCCTCTACCAGCTCTGTGAACACACGAAGTCTCAGCGCTACCACACATTCCCTGATCGCCGGCCTCAAACCTTGCTCAAACCTCATCGATCGCAGCTCATCTGTGCTCACCAACTCTAGAGAAAATCGGGATAAGCTCATAAACCTGGCCTCATACTGCATGACGTCCATGGCCCCGTGGGTAAGAGTATAGAACTCCTCCCTATACAAATCTCTCTTTGAAGACGGGAAGTATTTCTCTAGAAATACTCCTGTAAAGGCAACCCACGTGACCTCCACTGTGGTCCTGGCATATCTCCACCACGCGTGAGCATTACCTCTCAGCTGAAAGGCGGCAAAAGTAACCCATAACTCATCCTCCACAATCTACAACGTGTCTAGGATCCAAGTCACCAACTCCAACCACTATGTCGCCACAATAGGATCAGGATCTCTTGTAAAGGTAGGCAGATCCATGCGCCTGAACTCCCGCATCGCTACTGTAGCCCTCACCTCAGACACTCCCTCTCTCTCTCTAACAATCTCACCTCTAACCAACTGCTGGATAGAACCCACCAGCACACGCAACAACCCCGTCGCGTCCATCGGTTCTAGGGGAGCATTTGCATCCCCAACATCAGGGATAGGAACATCCCCTTGGCCAACACCACAGCCACGGCCTCGACCACGACCTCACCCTCGTCTCGAAAACATCGCATCTATATGAAAAAGACAGAACATGAGATGCAGCACATAAGCATAAACCACATAAGCATGCTAACACATAGCCACATAGGTTCATGCTAAACAACCCCATCTACCGAGGAGAACCAACAAGAATGACACGTCAATCTGGATAACCTACTCAGATTCCCTGCTAGAAATCACATCAGCTAAACGCGTTTCTAACTTGGCTCCCAAGTTTGTTAACCCAAACACCTAAAGGCAGGACTAATCAATCTCACAGTTCAACCTCCATGCTCATATATACACATCATTCTTATGCTTAACATGTCAACACATTCATGTTATCAAAGCATCTAAACACATGCAGTCAAGCACACGCAACCAACCTCACACGATGATGCTCCCTCCTCCCACGACTCTAGGTATTCGAACCCAGAGCTCTGAAACCAATCTGTCATGCCCCAAATATTGGGTCACGTGAAATACCCACAAACAACCAACCTGAGAATACACTCTCAAATTAAACCATACATGCATTGTATATAATCGCCAAACGGCATACATTACACAGTTCCAACACCAAAAATACATGTTACAACATACATGTAACAAAAGAACAAAAAAAAAGACTACATCTCTTCCACCTCTCCGACACCTCCAAATCAACCTACGTGATTAGTACCTAAAGAAAATCAAATTTCACACCGTGAGCCAAAGCTCAGCAGAAACTAGACAGGCATGCAGGATAAGCTAAACATACTAGGAAAACGAGGTGCAATTTTAGACTCTCTTTCAAGCCTTTAAAACAATTTTCACATGCAAATGGAAAAGCGAGGATACAAATCATCTTTTGACTCACTCACAAAAGCCCTAAAAATAGTTAAAAAGAGTTCTAAGATCACGATTCACACGACCCTTAAAAACAATTTGAAAATTGGTCTATCCGTCCCACAATGCAGTTCATGCAATCCATGTAACTTATCGGACTTCCACCGAAGGACCACAACCCTCATCTATGCAATGCACACAACCCGTGCAACACACACAACGCACGCAACCCGTGCAACACACACGACGCACGCAACCCGTGCAACACACATCTTCACAAACTTTCACCGTAGGACTACCATTCGCCTTCATCACACACCTTCACGCGCTTTCACCGTAGGACCTCAGTCCCTGAATACACCTTTACAGACTTTAACCGAAGGGCCTCAGCCATACCGAACACACCTTTACGGACTTTAACCAAAGGACCGCAGCCCTAACGTTCTTGGATTATCACCGAAGGACCGCAGCCCTACATAATACACCGTCAGCCAGAGCTAACTTTCACAGAACCATATGTTCATCTATCTCATTCCATATACCTATGCATAACCTATTCAGGATTTAAATGCATAAAATCACGTACTATCACTACGTTACATAAACTACGTCACATGTTACACACACGACTTACACAACACCAGCAACTCATGCAACGTGCATCACATGCATCCATTCCACATATTCCACATAATCATGCCTATAAAACTCCTGAGTTTTAAAGCATGTAATCACGGTACACGTAACGATACCAAAACCATATAATTCACATACATAATCCATGCATAATAAACCACGGTTATAAATGAATAAGCCAGCAATAAGCGCACATAGCCATCTAACCTCAAACCATGGCATCACTCGCCACAAAACCTGACATCCACTCACAGGGATAACCAGTAACCCACACAACCAAGCCTAACTGGAAGGCTACGCCAAACCTCTCAAACCATGAGATCATAAACACCACCTTTTCTCCAAATGTGCCACAGGCTTTAACACGCCCCACAACCAACGATGCGCAAGCACCACGCACATAATCGTAGCCCAACAACCCGCATCTAACCATGCATGCCACCCCCGAGGATGACACCTACACAACACCCGGGATCACAACACTATACCCGAACCCACCGAACAACCAACCAGGAACTCCAAAAAGAAATCAATAGTGTTTTGGCGACTAATCCCATATATCAATCAGTCGAGGACCATTGGAACCCCTTTGGAAAAAGAACCCTACCACAAAACCACCAACACATAGTCCAGAACTTCAGTCGACTGGACCCAACCCCCAGTCGACTGAAAAACACACTAGAAAAGCCCAGAACGCCCAAAACACACGGTTCAGTCAACTGACCCCACAGTCCAGTCGACTGACCCCAAGAACTATGATCCAGTCGACTAAACCTATGAGTTCAGTCGACTAACCAAGCCCAGAAATCATTTTTATGCTACGATTTCAACCTCCAAGCCTCGAATCAAAGCCTCCAAACTCACATCCAACACCCTCGAACATACAGACGGCCAAACTTAACACCAAAACCTCGAAAGAAACTCTCGAAACACGATTCCATCCACTTAAATCGCCGAAAGACGATTTTTAACCCAAAACCCCAACTTTTAAACAAAATCCGATCTACAACAATCTAACCATTAAAAACACACATGATTACACGTAGCACCCTTATAAGATATGAGAATCTAGGATCCTACCTCGATGAGTTAAAAACTCGACGTCTCAAACCACGTGCAAAATCGAGCCTCGCAGGAATGAAATTCTGTTTGGATGAATGCGTAGACCACCATGCCAAAAGCAAGGATCCGCTGTTGGATCACTGAAAACCAAGCCCTGGGCCCCCGAGAACTTAAAGAGAAGGCAGAAAGAAAAAGGAGGAAACTTACTGGAGAAGTTTTAAAAATATCTAACTCCAGATATTTATAGGCCTCCAAAATATTATTTTTTTTTAATTTTTCAAAATTTGCACCGTAACATCCTACGGCCCTGGGAACCTGCCCCGCATGCATAGCTAACTCCGATCATGCATCAAAAACATTTAAAAACATGCTATCACATAAACACGAAATGCGCGTCGAAAAATGCCAAAAAAGAAAATGGGTCAGGGTCTCACAGGGAAGGAGTGGTGTTTGCCTTGGTTTATATAGGAAGGGCTAGGGAACAAAATCATTGCATTTAAGTCCTTTTTTCCTTCTCATCACATGGGTGACTTGACATAGTGCAAGTTTTGAGGGAGATATATCAGATTGGTGGAGGGAATATAGCTAGGGGTTAGTTTGGGAGACAAAAATCTGAGCCCACATCAATCATGGAGTTTTACCTAGGTTTGCATGCCCTTTTGTGCAAGAAAATGCTTTAAAAATTAATTTGATATATCTTTTTGGTGTCTTTTCCTACTAAAACTTATTATTTTAGTATGTTTATGATAAATTTAGTATTTTTATGAATTATCATAGTTTTCATAGCAATTGATTAAATTGATGTAATCTTTTAAGTCAAATTAAGCTAGTTTGACAAAATATAGCTTTTTGACTTATTTTGGTGTGTATGAACTTCAATAATGATTTCTTTGCTTTTGTTAGCCTATAATATCATATTATTATGTATATTACTTGTTCAACAAGTGTTGAATCATCATAATGCTTGATTTGAAACATTTCTCATCTTTTTAAGCTTAAAAGAAAGCAAAAAGCTACTTTTTGGCACAACTTCCAAGGTGGCCAACCACTAGGGGCATTTTTGTCATTTTTTGATGTTATTTTGTCTTTTGCTACATAATTGTACTTAAATATCTTATTTAGGGTGTCCATGTGTCAAAATTTAGATTTTTAAGACTTTTTAATATACTAGAGGTAAAATGGTCATTTTACCCTAATTATGTAAATTTTTTATCTTTAATTCATTATTTCATGATAATTACTTGATTTAGAATGTTCAAAGATTCTCTGGGTGTTAAGATTTTGCTGCTTGAGTTTTGGATCTTTTTAGGGTTTCTAAATTGAACTTAGGGTTTTCGAGTCGAGTTAGGGTTTAGAACCTCTTCCATATTCTATGGCCTTGTGGGCTATCCATCACTATTACTTAGGGTTTGGGCTGGGCCTTTACACGGGTCAATATCAACCAGGTTGTTACAACTAGGGTCCAAACCGAGTCATTACAATTGCATTCCCAGCCTTATTCTCAAAATTGTAGTATTCGAGCACTTGTTATTAAATGCTTATTTATTCTCCCCACGTTAAGATTACAGATACCCGCCGATTAAATTAAATTACTAAAAATTATATTTAATTAGCTTCTTCGAAAAATTTATAAGACCTTCTGCTTAACTTATTTGACTATCGGATTATAAAATTCACTTACAGGGTTCGGCTCGATCAAAACTTATAGGCTTCCTTAAGGGGGTATCATCAATTCAGATTTTTTGGTACGTGGATTCTATCAATAATGAATAACCACCATATAATTAATATCGTTATCCAACTCACCGGGATTATTGACCAATAAAAGATCGCACCCACTAAGAAATCAAAACAACGAATATTAAATATATATAAATAATAATTATTTTGGGATGAAGAGTATAAGAAATCATAATAACAATGGGGTGTAAATTAATTTATAAAGTCAGTATAAAATTAAATACCTCAATTTGGTCATGTTCAATAAATACAAAGTATAGTAGTATAATGAGTCGGAATAATTGTTGAAATAATTACCGTTTTCCATAATCAAGACAGATCTACTAAAATATTGTGATATAGTCGTACCAATGGTATATCCAATTCCATCTACAACTGTGAACCAAATACTTATATTCTACAAAAACCTTTAATCTAGTCTTCTATGTGGAAGCCAAATTCTACACACCAAACTAAATACAATATAGAATAAAAGGTATCTATGCACGACATTAAATAAATAATAAAATGTATACATTGCTCATTAAGATTCTCATAAAATAGAAAATCTAATTTTATTAATAAATAAAATTAAATACTAAAACTAAAAATCATAATTTTTAGTATACAACTCTAACAATCTCTGACTGATATTCAAAATCATGTTACTGTACATCTGACTCTCATGCCCTCTACATGACTGTCAAAGTCTTAGCTGGTTAGCTCTTTATAAAAGAATATGCAAGGTTATCTGTCGATGCAATCTTGGTCACAGCAACATCACCCCTCCCTACAATGTGTTTTCATTTCGAGTTGACAACTACTCCGCTACTGTAACAATAAAGTGTAATAGTCGACTGTACTGAAGGCACCACATCCAGATCCAGCAATGCATGACTGCTTGATACTCTTCCAACTTATTGCTCAACCTCCCAAAATATACATATATCATGAGGTAAACTTTTAAGAATCCTTATCTAACTAAAAATCTATGTATGTGTACCCCAATGGTATTAGACCATCTGCCTGGTAAACCAACATATAATTCCTAATCATTTTTAGATACTTAGTTATATGTTTTATTATTATCTAATACTCTTGTCTTGGATTAGACTGATATTTGATAACCATGCCAACGGCAAAATAGATGTCGGGTCTAGTGTAAAGCATAGCATACACGAGACTTCTTACTACCGAAGCATAAGTAACCGCTTTTATCTTCTCTATTTCAACAGTTGTCTTAGGACACTAATCCTTGAATAGCGTGATTCCATGTCTGAAAAGGATAAACTCTTTCTTGGAATCCTGCATACTGAAACGAGAAAGGAAGGTATCGATATAAGTAACTTGTGATAAGCCCAACATCCTCTATTTTCGATCTCACATAAGCTTGATCCCGAGAATGTGACTGGCTTCTCTCAAGTCTTTCATATTAAACTAGCCAAATAACCATACCTTCACCGAAGATAACACCCCCATATCGTTCCCGATGAGTAAAATATCATCCACGTAAAGTACTACAAATACCACCACACTTCCATCATGCTTCTTCTACACACAAGACTCGCTAAAACTTTGATTAAAATCATAAGACTTAATGGCCTGATCAAACCGAGTATTCTAAGACCTAGATGCCTGCTTAAATTTATAAATGGATCTTTTAAGCTTGCACAACATGTGCTCCTGACCCTTTTTTATGAAACCATCTGATTGTACCATATAGATACACTCGTCAAGACTTCCGTTAAGAAAAGCTGTCTTGACATCCATTTGTCAAATTTCATAGTCGAAATGAGCCGCAATGGATAAGAGAATCGAGATAGACTTGAGTATAACTACCAGAAAAATGGTCTCCTCATAATCGATCTCTTCTTTCTAAGTAAATCCTTTTGCAACAAGCCTAGCTTTGAAGGTTTCTACCTTCTCGTCTGCTCCTCTCTTCTTCTTATAGATCTCCTTGCATTTGATGGTTTTTATTCCTTCAGGTGGTTCTACAAGTTTTTAGACCTGATTAGAGTATATAGGCTCCATCTCTAAATTCATTGCCCTTTGCTATAATTCGATATCTTTATCTTTGAGTACTTCATTGTAGTTACAGGGTTCAGTATCCAATTCTTCTAAGATCTTGTCAAAAGACTCTCACAAGTACATATATCGATCGGGCTGATGAACAACCCTCCCACTACAATGAGGCACTATGTGCATTTTTGTACTAGCAGTGACACGCTATATTGATTCTGAACCATGTGCACCATCATCCACATGCTCTTCTAGTTGTAAAACTAACATGTTAATTTAACACCCTCATCTGGTTTAGGATCAACACATATCCCGATAATTCTCACACTACAATGAGGCAATGGCTATCGATGACACTTTCCCATGGAGCTTTTCCTGTACTACTGATATTTTCTGTCAGCTCTTTCAGAACATTTTTACTCTTGGGCTTGTGGACCATTACATAATCTTCTTCCAAGAATGGGGTATTAGTACAGACAATGATCTTTTGATCCTTAGAATTATAAAATAAATCACTCTTCGTTCCTTTGGGATATCCAACAAAGAAACAGACTTATATTCTCAATTCTAACTTATCCATATTCCTTTTTAACACATGTGCTGGACACCCCAAAATTTGAATATGTTTTTGACTTGATTTATGCCTAATCCACAATTTTGTGAGAGTAAAAGGTACTGACTTAGAATGTACCAAATTCAAAATATAAGCTTCTATTTCTAATATAAATCTCCAAAAAATAAGTTGGGTAAGTCCGAATAACTCATCATAGATCTCACCATCTCCATAAGAGTTCTATTCCTTCTTTCTACTACACCATTTTGCTGTGAAATACCCGGTGCAGTCAATTAGGATATAATTCTATCCTCTGACAAATAATCTCAAAACTCTCCAAAGACGTACTCACCACCATGGTTAGACCGTAGTGTCTTGATACATTTTTTCAAATGCTTCTCCACTTCTGCCTTAAATACTTTGAATTTCTCAAAGCATTCAGATTTACGGCGCATCAAATAAATTTATCTATACCTTGAGTAATCATCAATAAAAGTGACACAATACTCAAAGTCTTCTCTAATCCGGATAATCATAGGTCCACGTAAGTCACAGTGAACCAGTTTCAATGGTTTTTTAGCTCTATAACCTTTAGCAAAAAATAGCCTCTTAGTCATCTTACCCTCCAAGCAAGATTCATAGACTAGAAGTGCCTCTACTTCTAATGAACTCAAAGGTCCATCTTCAATCAGTCTATTTATCCTTTTCAGATTAATATGACCTCGACGTAAGTGCCAAAATACATTTAGTTCATTAAAGAAGGTTCCTTTCTCTTAAATGGTGAATTAGATGTATTTTTCAATTCAATTAGTTGCAGTGTAGAAGAGAGAAGCGTAGTAACATAAAAATCATCGACTAATGTACCAGAATAGATAAATTGTTTATGATCCTTAATAACCACATAGTTATTAAAATAAATCAAATATCCGTCTTTAATCAATCTAGAAACAGAAACTAAATTCTTTCTACTGAAAGGTACATAAAGAAAATCTTGCAAAATGAAAAGCCTATCTCTATGAAAATTGAGAGTGACATCTCTTATTTTAACTGCTGCCACTCTTGTATCATTACCCATGTACAGGTAAATCTCTCCATCATTGAACTGTCTAGTTTCTTGGAAGCCCTGTAAAATATTGTAAACATGATTAGTAGCTCCCGTATCTACATACCAAGTACCGGTAGATAACACCGCTAAATATGTTTCTACAACAAGTGAACAGAAATTACCTTTGTTGTTCTGCTTACCAAGATAAAGTGGACATTGCTTCTTCCTGTGCTATGTCTGCTTGCAGTGAAAACACTTGCCTACCAACTTTTTCGCACCAACTTTTGGCCCTTTAGCTACCATTAGACATGTGCCTCTCTGTTTCTAAATCTTTTTCTTCTTCTTGACTTTCGGCTTTCAGGAAGAACCTTTTTCAACAACAAACACATTTCCTAACTTCCAAAGAACACCCTCGGCTGCTTAAAGTTCTTTAAGTAGTTCTTCCAGGGAAAAATAAAGTTTGTTCATAGTATAATTATGGCGAAACTGCTTAAAGCTATCAGGCAGTGACTAGAGTATAATATCGACCAAGGTTTTTTTATCAAATCTCAGCTCCAAAGATCTCCAGTTCTTCTAGGAGACTAATCATCTTCAGAACATAATCCCTAATTGGGGTGGCTTTAGTCATGTTTGTGTTCATCAGAGACTTCATGGCCACCTTCCTAGTGGGACGATTTTGATCTCCAAACATCTCTTTAAGGTTCATAATCATGTCATAGGAACGGGGTATAGACAGATACTAATGTTGCAATACATTTGAAATAGAAGCCAAAATATAACAACGAGCCATCTAGTCAGCCTTTTGCCACTTCTAATAAGCCCAAGTTTCCTATTCGATTGCACCCTCATCTGGTACTGGTGGACAAATCTCAGACAACACAAACTTATAGTCCTCGACAATTAAAACAATATCTAGATTTATTTTCCAATTAACATAATTTGGACCCGTAAGTTTGTTTTCTTTGAGTATAGTCGCGAGTGGAATGAAAGCCATTGTGGAGACCCGGTGCGATATAATTTTATTATTAATTATTTTAACAAAATAAAATTTTTGGGAATGATTTCTAATGAAAAATAATGCATATGATAAGTGATCGGTGTGTGTGGTGACACCAGAATAACAATTTGTGGAGATTTCTGGGATGTTATAAAATTCGACAGAGATGCTATTAATTTAAAACTTATTTGAATTTAATTGGAAAAATGCAAGCTAAACCCATAATAGAAAAAACTATTTTAATAAATATTAATAATGAAAAGGATCCGCAGATAGTTTAGATTAGTTCTGCGTCCTCTTCGGAAGAGCGTGAGCAGTTAACCCTTTTATTAAAAGAATTAAAAGATGTTTTCAAATGATTCTACAAAAATATGCCCAGAATTGACCCTGATATCGTACAACACCAAATCTCTCTATATCCCGATGCTAAGCCTATCAAGCAAAAACTCATGAGGATGTAAGGAGCTTTCTTAGGAAAATGCAGTTTATTAGTCGATTTATAGCTAAACTGACCACGACCTGTGAACCCATCTTTCGACTCTTGAAGAAAGGGACTAATTTTCGATGAGATCAATAGTGCCAGGACTTTCGATGCTATAAAACAGTACTTGCAAGACCCACTAATCTTATCGCCACCAGAACCTAATAATCCTTTGATATTGTATTTGTCCATGACTGATTCAGCAATGAGATTTATGCTTGCTCAAGAAGATAAAGCCAAGGTTGAAAAAGCAATCTACTACCTAAGCAAGAAGATTACAGAATGCGAACGTTGATATTCCCCTTTGGAAAAGACTTGCTGGGCATACCGAGTTGTTCTGGTCTCAGAAATGGACCCGCTCAAGTACCTTTTCGAGAAGCTAGCAATGATATGAGAGTTGGCCCGGTGGTTGCTAATTATAGCCGAGTTTGATTTGCAGTATGTCACGAGAAAATTAGTGAAAAGGGGAGTCGTTATAGAGTTCTTAGCCGACCATCCTATTGAATGAGAAGAAAATCCCAAGTTTGAGTTTTCCGATGAACAAGTGTTAAAAATCAAAAAGGATTTGTGGGCCCTGTACTTCGACGGAGCTTCGAATTAATATGGGTATGGTACAAGGATACCTTTGATTACTCCCATGATTCCCATATCCCCTTGGCTTATAAGTTGAGATTTGAGGATACCAACAATTAGGCTGAGTACGAAGCTTGTTTAGCCAGATTGGAAGCAACCTTAGAACTAGGGACGAGAAAGTTAGAAGTTATGGGGGACTTAGCTTTGGTCATCTCCCAAGAAAAAGGAGAATGGAAGGTTAAGGAAGAAAGGTTGATCCAGTACCACTGAAAGCTCGAAATAATGATCCCCTATTTTGAGAATGTGGTATTTACTCATGTCCCAAGACTATAGAATAAGTTTGCTGATGCTTTTAGCTACTCTAGCATCAATGATAGACATACCGCCCAGAGTAAAGATGAGACCCTTGTAGATTCAGCAAAGGGATATGCTCGCAATCGGTAATATCGTCACTACCCAAGAAGTCGATGATGGACTACCTAGGTATCACGACATTTGGAATTTCATTGAGAAGGAAGAGTATCCTAGTCGAGCTAGCAAGAAGGATCAAAGAGCTATTAGGAGACTCGCCACGTAGTTTGTGATCTGTGAGGGGAGATTATACAAGAGAGAGTACCTAGGAGTTAATAAACTCTACGTTAACACGGAAGATGGACACGTGTTGATGAGAGAAGTTCACAGAGGAGTTTACAGACCTCACATGAGTGAGACAATGCTGACTAAGAAGATCCTATGCCAAGGATACTTTTAGATGACGATGGAAATGACTGTCACCAGTTTGTTCGAAGATGCCGAAAATGTTAAGTTCACGCGAACCTCATGCATATGCCACCATCTCAACTCTATAATATGACATCACTTTGGCCATTTTTAGTTTGGGGGGACGTGATAGGAAGGATCACACCCAAGGGATCAAACAGACATAAGTTTATCCTTGCAGCAATTGACTACTTCACGAAGTGGATCAAAGTTGCCTCCTACTCTGTCCTAAAGGCCTCACAGGTAGCCAAGTTCATTAAGGAGAATCTTATCTGTCGGTATGGGATCCCGCACAAGATAATTTTTGATAATGGTCCTCGCCTCTAAGGAAAGATTTTTGGATCTCTTGGAGGAGTGCCAAATCACCGCTCATAAGTCTTCCCAGTATAGACCGCAAATCAATGGACCTGTTGAAGCTGCCAACAAAAATGTAAAGAAAGATTATATAAAAAAACAATAGAGGGAAGTAGAGATTGGCCGGAGAAGCTGCCATTTGCATTTTGGGGATACCAAACGTCAATCGGGACCTCTACCGGAGCAACACGATATGCATTGGTTTATGCATGGAAGCAATCCTACCCGTAGAGCTAGAGATTCTGTCCTTAAGGATCATGGCTAAAATCAGTATTCTCGAATTAGATTGGTAGAGGGATAGGTTCGAAGAGTTGCTTTTGTTTGATGAAAGGAGACTTAGAGCATTATTCAAGGGTATTAGAGGAGAATAACTCGGGTATTTAACATGAAGATTAATTCTTGTAATTTAAAAGAAGGTGATTTGGTTCTCAGCCCCGATCTTCAATCTAAGGGGCAAGTTCAAACCTAATTGGGCCAAGCCTTATCTTATCAAAATCCTAATGTCAGAAGGAACTGCTATCCTTATGGATCTGGATGGGAATGTCTTTTCTAGACCAATTAACTCAGGTCAGCCCAAGAGGTTTTATCCCTGAGAGAAAAATAAAAATAAAAAGATAAGCTCGCTGGGTTGAAAATTGTAAAATCGGCCCAGGAAAAAGTTAGAGCAGCCAACAAGGCCAAAAACCTGAAAGGGCAACCTTGGTAAAAGTTAGGGCAATGAAAAGGAGAGTGTCAATACCCGAGTGTAACCTACGCCTTGAACTACATTATGTCCTGATTCTCTTCTTCGGGATACGTAGGCAGCTTCTGTCAGAAGTTTGGCCTAAACCTTTGTTCGGAGCTCTCCTCTATAATCATATTTCAAGTAGTCGATCAATGCAAAAGCTTACTTTAAGTTTTTCTAATAAATTGGTTATACTTCAAAAATAAAAATCTAAGGAACAGTATCAGAAATCATCACAAACTAGAAGCAAAGAAACTTTCATTAAAAAGTTTTACTGATTCAGTTGGTTCTAAAAACAAGAGAGGCTCGCAAGTCCTCGTCCTAAAAAGCTAAAAAAAAAAGAAGAAGAGAAAGCAAACAAAATATTGAGGTACAATGAAATAAAGTCAAATCCTTCTCCTCTTTGCCTCTCCTCCCTACCTTGCACTATGCTCTAATTCTATCCAAAGCCAAGCTTTGTAGTCCTCAAAAAGCCTACTGTCTAACACTCGACCGACTGAGATCCTCAGTCGAGAAGGCCAAGCACGCTGGTACTGACCTAAGAAAGGGACTCGATGTGCAGAACTGTACAAATGACTCACAGCAGTATCAGATCTGATCTTAGTATACCCAAATTGACGAAGAATGCGTTATGGATGATAGAAAGTGGCCAGCTTCAAGCCGACCAACAGAACCCCCGAATGACCCACAGTGACAGTAGTCATGAGAGTTTTCTTCAGCCAGAGGCATAGCCAAGAGATGTCCTCCTTTGTCAGAGAGCTTAGATAATCCTTTCACGCAGCTTCAATGAAGCAAAGGTGATAAGTTCGACAATAGACGAATAACTTCACGCTGTAGTTATCGGACATGGGTTTATCCAGTAGATTCACCTTCTTCATCAGCCAAACCAGAGAAAAATAAAGTAAAAAAAGAGCTGAGTAGAAAAATAAAGAGAAATACAAAAAAAATGAGAGCTAAGTGGGAAAAGATAGAGAGAAATACAGAAAAAGGAGAGTTGAGATAGAGAGAAATACAGAAAAAGGAGAGCAGAGTGGGAAAAGATAGAGAGAAATACAAAATAGAAAGGAGAGCGAGAGGGAAAAGATAGAGAGAAATGCAGAAAAATGAGAACTGAGCAAAAAAATAGAGAGAAATACATAAAAAGTAAAGTCGAGTGAATACCTATAGTAGTAAAGCACTGCCCACAAAGCAAGGGGCACCCTCAGTACGAACCACGTCAAGCCCGAGAAGTGTATCAGTAAGAACTAGTGGAATGATATCCTGGCCCTCGAGAATTTGATAAGCTACATCCACCAAAGAAGAGCTAGCCCATCCACCAGAAGACTCCAAAAGAAAATAGGCCAGTAAACAGATACAAAGAACATGACAACACTATAATTGAAGGGGTCAGAATCGGCCAATGATTCGAGCCACATCAAGAACTCTATAAGTGAAGCCTCATGCTTAGGGTAGCCACAAAGCTGCATCAACTGGTCCTTGGGACTCTAAAATGGAGTAAGAACTATGGCTTCATCCCAAGACGAG
Source organism: Heliamphora pulchella (assembly GCA_032270985.1). Classification (NCBI taxonomy): domain Eukaryota; kingdom Viridiplantae; phylum Streptophyta; class Magnoliopsida; order Ericales; family Sarraceniaceae; genus Heliamphora; species Heliamphora pulchella. Next base: position 25,030 of record JAULJZ010195992.1, on the reverse strand, counting down.
ATCTCAAGAATAGCGAAAAAGTCTCCTGTTGTCGGGCACAGCTCCTTCTATCTGAAACAAAACACGTCCACATTGAGATCCCAAAGTCGGGTAGCTCTTCTCAGAAGATGCCAGTCGATTCTCATAGTCTTCAAAAATAGCGCATCCAAGCCAAAGTTAACAAAGTTCTTGCGTTCAACCTAAGAGAACTTGTCCATCCATGACAAAAGGGGGTTGTTGAAAGAATAAGCCATAGAGAGACAAGAAGAATGAAGAATATCTCAGGCAGTGGGATCTGGATCAGAGGGTCCCCTTTTATAGAGCTGAAAAGGGGAGACCACAAAATCAGCGTTGATTTTCGCACCAAAAAGCTCCACTATCAAACATCGCGGCCATAAACTCCAATCCTTCAGGCTGCCACTTTCAAATATCATGGTCGCGAGATTTTTCCTCACAAATGCAACCTTTTTCCTATAGAAAATTTTTGACAGCACTTTTCTTTCTTGCTAACATCCCTAACCAGGAACCTGTAGCAACTTGCAACACAAAAATGGGCTCGCATAGCAAGTATTCAACTCACAAACATACATCATGCATAATAAAAGATTAAAGTGATCAAAAATATGTTTTCATATGTATGAAAAAAGACAAGCATCCATAATGACCATAATGTAATCTAAAGGCACGAAAGCTTATCCCAATCAAAACAGTAACGTATACATGTGTAGTGCATCAAGTGTATCAGCGGGTATGCAGGCCCAAGTAAATAAATAGGCACGTAGGCCTCCATGTACAAGAAATAAAACAGAAAAGAAAAGAAGAAGGAAGAAGTAAGGGTCGTCACTTGCATCAAAGCGTTGTCTTAGTCCTAAGTTCGTGAAATGATCTTTAGGTTTTCCCAAGCCCTAGAGCACTAGGCATCCCTCTCTTCTAAAACCCTAGTCATATACTAAGCGTTGTCTAGGCTCAAGTTCGTGAGACGATCTTTAGTTTTTCCAAGCCCTAGAGGACTAGGCATCCCTCTCTTTTAAAACCCTAATCATATGCGAAGCGTTGTCTAGGTCCTAAGTTCGTGAGACGATTCTTAGGTTTTCCTAAGCTCTAGAGAACTAGGCACCCCTCTCTTCTAAAAACCTAATCATATGCAAAGCGTTATTTAGGTCTTAAGTTCGTGAGACGATTCTTAGGTTTTCCCAAGCCCTGGATGACTAGGCATCCCTCTCTTCTAAAATTCTAGTCATATGCGAAGCATTTTCTAAGTCCTAAGCTCGTCAAACGATCATTGGATTTTTTCAAGCCCTAGTGGACTAGGAATCCCTCTTTTCTAAAACCCTAGTTATATGCTAAGCGTTGTCTAGATCCTAAATTCATGAGACGATTCTTAGGTTTACCCTAGCCCTAGAGGACTAGACATCCCTCTCTTCTAAAAACCTAGTCATATATAAAGCGTTGTCTAGGTTCTAAGTTTGTGAGACGATTCTTAGGTTTTCCCAAGCCCTAGAGGGCTAGGCATCCCTCTCTTCTAAAACTCTAGTCATATGCGAGTGTTGTCTAGGTCCTAAGTTCGTGAGACGATCCTTAAGTTTTTTCAAGCACTAGAGGACTAGGCATCCCTCTCTTCTAAAACCCTATTCATACTTGAAGCGTTGTCTAGGTTCTAAGTTCGTGAGATGATTCTTAAGTTTTCTTAAGGCCTAGAGGACTAGGCATCCCTCTCTTCTAAAAACCTAGTCATATGCAAAACGTTGTCTAGATCCCAAGTTCGTGAGATAATTATTAGGTTTTTCCAAGCCCTAGAGGACTAGGCATCCCTCTCTTCTAAAACCCTAGTCATGTGCGAAACATTTTTTAGGTCCTAAGCTCGTGAGACGATCCTTAGGTTTTTCCAAGCCCTAGAGAACTAAGCATCCCTCTCTTCTAAAATTCTAGTCATATGCGAAGCGTAGTCTAGATCCTAAGTTCATACGATGATTCTTAGATTTTCCTAAGCTCAAGAGGACTAGGCATCCCTCTCTTCTAAAACCCTAGTCATATGCCAAATGTTGTCTAGGTCGTAATTTCGTGAGACGATCCTTAGGTTTTTCAAGTCCTAAAGGAACAGGCATCCCACTCTTCTAAAATTCTAATCATATGCGAACTGTTGTCTAGGTTCTAAGTTCGTGAGACGGTCCTTAGGTTTTTTCCAAGCTCAAGAGGACTAGGTAACCCTCTCTTTCAAATCCTAGTCATAAGCGAAGCATTGTCTAGGTCCTAAGTTCGTGAAACGATTCTTAGGTTTGTCAAGCTCTAGTGTTCTAGGCACCCTAAGCCCTGCTTCTTAGGCACCCCCGTGGAGTTCTTGAAGCTTTTGAATTGTTGTTTATTTCTTTAGGTCCTGACTTAACCTTTAGAAGTTCCTATATTTTGCATTGTGCCTGCCGACATCATGAGATATCTATCATGCATCATTATTTTCCTGTTTGCATTATATGCATTGCCCCACAAACTACAACCGATTTGATCCCTTGCAATAAGGGTACGTAGGAAGCTCGATGGAGATTCAGGTTCGACCACGCTTTTCTGTGTGTTTTGTTTGTGCCTAAGATTGGTGGCTTGTTCCAACAGTTTGTCTCTAGAACTTTGACATTTACTTGCGCCACGAGTTGTTGCAAGCTTTATCAAATAGGGGCAACAGTAGACACCCCAATTTGATCAAGCCGAATCTTAAGCACCCATCTCGAATGCACTATAATGACGAAAGAAATGAGAATTATGCTCAAAGATACTCCCAAACAAGAAATATCACGAATTCGGTTCAAAACTCAAGAAAACCACCAAAAACGCTCAGGTTATGACATTCCTATCCTCACGGCCGCCACCTTTTTGAAAATCCTAAAGCAAGCTGTAACTTTCTTTGTCACGACCGTCACTTTTGTTGAAACCCTACATATAGTCGCGACTTTTGAAAGTCACGACTGCCCTTTTCATCACCATAAAGGTAGCTACCATCACTGTGTAAAAGCAAAAAGGTAGTGGTTATCACTATAAATAGGTGTCATTTTTCATAGAAAGCAAAGAGAAGAGAGACTTGGATACCAAAACTCTTCCCAAATACTCCCCCACCCGATATTCTCCTATCCATTCCATACTTCCTGAGCCTTGTTCATGTTCTTGCTTACGTTGAAAGAGTTCTTGCAGCTCATATCGGCTTGAAGATAGCCTATTCTTACCCTTAAGGAGCCATTCGAGGTGGATATCTATACGAGGTTACCTTAAGAACCACGACTCTTCTATAAACCCTCATTTTCTTCCCCCAGGGTGTCATGGATAAAGTTTCTATTATTTTTATTATTTATTTATCATTCATTTCAACCTAAACATTATTCCTTCAAGTTTTTATTATAAACAGTGTATTCGTAGATCTCTGTTTCATATATTTACAGTCATTTCCACGTCGTTTCAATGCTCACAAGCACACTAAGCACATCAAAAACTTTCTGAGGTTCTGGCACATGACGGCTGCGACCTTCTAGTGTCACGATCGTATGTTTTGTTAAACCTGTAGTCACAGCCGTAGATTTTGTGCACATGGCCGATATATTTGTGCTTAATTTACTTATAACCGTAACATTCTATTGTTACGGCCGCGGCATCTGTTTAGAGGCTAAAAACATGAAAACTCCTTTCAAAACTCTTTGATATTCATTTGTTTCAAGGTTTTCCCCTTCTCCCTTTTTCTCACTTTGTTTAGCATTTTCTCTTTTCTATACCTCAGTTTATCTTCTTATTGGGTAACAAATGGTAGATTTAGCCTAGATCAAATGGGCTATGATATCCATTCTATACACCTTCGTTCTTATGTGTTCTATGGTTATGAAGACATAATGGCCACGACCTTTCAATGTCATGGCCGTGTGTCTTTTAAAACCCCTAGTAGCGGCTGTCTTTTGTTTCTGGCGCCCGCAGCTTTTGTTTCCGTACATGTCACGGACGCTACATCCTTTTTCTATGGCTGTAAGATTTTATGAGGCCAGTGACATGAAAAATGTGTTTCTAACATTCTGTTATTCATTTTAATGACCTGTATGTCTTATTTTGAGATATTTCTTGTATAAAGGATGAAGAATGGTAGATCTAACTTAGAATAAATGGGTTATGGTCTCTATCCTGCATGTCCTATCCGTTTGAGTCTGTTTTAGGCCTTGTATGATGATTATACCCTTTCTGGATCCTTAAAAGACCTTTGCCGAAACTTTTATTTGTCACGGTCGTGATCTTGTTTATTCTATTTCTCGGGGTAACCCTATGTTTGTCAAGATCGGGCCTTGTATGATGATTATACCCTTTCTGGATCCTTAAGAAACCTTGGCCGCAACTTTTATTTGTCACAACCGTGATCTTGTTTATTCTGTGTCTCGTGATAACCTTATGTTTGTTGCAACCGCATGTTTCGCAATATTTGTTGCTACAGCCGTGAATTTTATGTATATCCAGTAGCTCAAATATGGTGTTTAAATCTTTTCTATTTGTTTTATACAGGCTATTCATAGCATGGTAGGGATAGAAACATTATTACATGACCCTTAGACCCTTATTTGTTCGTTTTATCGCTTATTCGCATATTTTTCGCTTTACTTTGCTCAAACGATACGTGTGGCATATCTAGAAATAATAACCAAGTTACTTGACTCTAGGATCATAGTTAGGAAATTTATTTCTTCACTTGCTTTTGTTTGAACTCTCTTTAATCTCTCATTCTGTTTATGTTACCTTTAAAAGGTTTACAACAAGAACTAATATTGACAAAGTAGAGGTCAACCTTATTGTTAGACGAAAAGGGTGCCTAACACCTTCTTCCTTTTCGTACCTTAGCCCCCAAATCCTCTTTTTATCTGATTACGTTTTTAAAAGACTAGCATTCGGTAACTGATTAGAGAGCAGGGTGCCTAACGCCTTCTCTTTTTTTTCTTATTTTTTTTTTCTCAAAAACTAAGTGGCGACTCGATTTTTCTAAAAAAGGGTTCTCGGATACCTTGGATTTTTTTATTTTAAAAATAAAATGGCATTTTTCTAAAAATAATAGATATTCGATGCACCGTCTCCCCGAAAACAATACCCGCAGACATCGATTCAATATCGAATTAATGAAAAGAAATTGAAATGTGGATAAAGAACAAATTAGGCTAAAAGAAAATTAACGATTTTATAAAAGATATGGGTGGGTTAGCATTCGGTAACTGATTAAAGAGAAAGTATCTTGGTGTCGGTACGGTAATGGACTTATAGAATGAAATAGGAATGATGTGAATGATGAAATGATGAATTTGAAAGAAGAAAACTAAAGATGTAAAAAGGGATATGTGTGAGTTAATAATTGATAATGGAGTCAAAGAAAATCTGAAAGTGATAATGAAAACTAAGACAAGACGAAACAAAATGTAACCGATGGTATAACATTGAAGAAATGAAAGTAAATTTGAGATTTTGAAGTGTGCACGGGATGAAAATAAGAATATCTTGTTATGTCGTTGCATGCACCTACCCCTCACAAGTTATGCATTGCACTGTAGTTAGTCTTTATCCTATAAGTTTCAGCTCACGTTTGTTGAATTAAATTTTTTATAGCGCATAAGGATCGGGAAAGAACTAAGTGATGCATTAATTATGGATGCAAGTGTTGGAGAAGAAAACATGGATTGTGATGTTTGGGACTGAATTATATAAACCGCTTGTTTGATGAATGTAAGAAAGAGTTTGTTATAAATAATGTATGTAAATTTTGGGAACTTGTTTAATTGCAAAGCATGTGATGAAATAATGGAACATTACTTGTAAATCTTATTAATTCTTTTGTTTCGGGGATATTAGAATGATATAAGAGTTTTCTTTAAGGAATGTAATTAATATGATATGTGAATGGGATATATAGAGTTAATGTACATATTAAGAGGTTCTTTGATATTGAAATGTTTTTAGATTGCATATTTAATTTTGTAGAAAATTCAATTGATTGGAAGTGGAAAATTGGGATTCTAAGTAAGATCTATTGGGTTCTTTTTTGGCACATAGGCACTTGAGCGGAGGAGATGGCCCGCTCGAGCGGGGCTGTGGCAAAACTCAAAGGAACTTACTGGCACCTAACCGCTCGAGCGGTGACTAATCCACTTCAGCGAACCAGGCTGCCAATTTCACTAAAATTTTGTTTTCAAAATCGAACACCTAATTTAATGCACAAGTCCCCTTACCTTCTTCAATTTATTTTATGCACGTAAGACACTTGTTTCAAAGACCATTTTTTCTTTCCTTTTTGTATTGAAACCATCATGTTTCGTTACGAGATTTTCATATAATTTAGCTTACGGACGTAGTTTAGTCGGATTTGTTCTCATTTGGAGATTGATATAGTTATAATGAAATGGTGAATGTTTTTCATTAAATGGTTTAAACTGAGTTTGGGAGTTGAGATCCAGTCAGAGCCTAAGTATACATTGGTATGTGAGTTTGACAAGTGTTCAGATAACTTGGGACAGTCCGAAAAACAGAGGAAACTCTGTCGAAATTTTGAATTTTTACGCTTAGAATATATTTAAGTTTTGAAAAATAACAACTTTTAAAACAACTAAAAGTTCAAGAGTTTTTCTTTAAAGGAGGTTCGAACCCTAAGCAGGGTTTTTTCTAAAAAGAGGTCCTATCGATTATTTAGTAAAAATTGGGGTTATCATGTAGAGTTAACGTGCCTTGGAGTCGAGGGTATGAAAAAATGGTATCAGAACTCTAGATTCAAATACCTATGAACTGTGGGTAATGATGATCTTTGTGTATAACTTGTATGATGATCTTTGTGTATGACTTGTTTGATGATTATAGACACCATTACATGGCATGAATTGTGTGCTTGTATGGGTTTGCGAATGAATTGTCTTACGCGTACTATGTGTTTATATAATCATGGAGGTTGAATCTTGGGAGTGATGTGACTTGCCTTCGGGCGTCTAGTTAACTACTCTAGGGTTCAAAATAGAAAAGCGTTTGGCTGACTTCTTACTATGAGAAATCTGGATTAGTTACCTGGATTGGCGTGTCATTCCTAATGGTTCTTCTCGATATGTGTGTGCATGATAATGTGTTGTGTTTGATTATAGTTAAAATGTTTGTATAATTCTTAAATGTTAAAGGAGAAAGAGAGAGAGAGAGAGAGAGAGAGCACAGATGCCCTTAGGAGGTAAAAAGGTTAAATTAAATTCTATGAGATTTATAATCTCTTTGCTTAGAAAGTTTGTTCTCAAGACTAGAGTAAGGCCGTGGTTGATGTTATGATATGGGTCGTGGGGATACGACCCGGTGTTCGTTGATTGTTGAAGACTCAAACTTAGGAGTTTAGAGTTCATCACTTTAGTGCGTGATACGACAATTATGACTTAGTGTTATTAGAGCACGAAAAATAGTTATGTCTTTTGTTGAGTGTAGACCACCATCTTGAGGAGAGTCGTATCCTTAGTAATCCCATGACTGGGTGAAGTAGAGTGTTAGAATCTCTTGGAAAATAGTTGTTTTGTTTGTTGGTGGACTTTGTTATAAAACATTGTATCCGAAAATGAAACAGATAAAGGAGTAATAGTTATGAGTCTTGAGCACTTTGAAAACTTAGACGTAAGTATTTTTTGGACAATCTAATCTTTATAAGCTAGGGAAGTATTTAAGGGATTAATATGGGAGTTGGGGATATGATTTCTCTATTCGAGAACAAGTATCCCTTTCATGATTTCTACAAGACTAGGAATTTGGATTGGTAACAAAATGTTCTTTTCATGGATTAGACCCATATCGAGGGATGATTCATTCTATCTCTGCCAGAGAAGTAGTTGTTCATTCATCTAGAGGATTGACAGAACCTGGAACTTTATTCAAAAATTTAATGGTCATCCTTCGTGATATTGTTATCTACTATGATGGCACTGTCAGGAATATATGTAGCAATTCAATTATTCAATTTGAGAATAGGATTAAGCTAGAAACTAGAAGCTTCTTTGTTACTGGTGAACCAATTGGTGTGATTGGCTGCAGCTGCCATGTCAAATCCGGTATAGAAGGCAGTTTTTGACTCTTCCTCAAGTAGTAATTCGTCGTGGGATATGATGAAGGAGATACTACTTTGCATGGTAAATTTCAAGAATGATCTTTCTTTGCTGCATATCTTGTTAGGAATTGGTAGAAAAGAAAAAATGGTTTACCTAAAAGATATTGCTATTGAGTTCTTGGTTGAGTATAGTGGACAGCAAACATTGCATGAAAGTTTTGAATTTGATGCTAACTTTCTTGGTTATGTCTATATGAAAAAAGGCACCAATCCTAGACCTGAATATAAGTATGCAAGAGATTTGTGGAAAATGCTAAAGGACTATTGATTCAATTTGGAAGAAGAAAAAAATTGCTGATTATTTGTTCAAAGGAATGAAGTTATTTTTCAGTAAAGAGTGTTCTATTGGGCAACTTTGTAGTTGTGCAGAACTCATTATGTGGGGCGTAATGAAGTTGATGATCTCGAATGAGTATAAATGGGGTTTTAGTCTGGAAACTAAATGTGACGAGTAGACAAATTTTGGTGAGGAGGGTTGACAATGTGAGGTATGGTAAATTATAATAATGTTCTTAGAATGAAAAATTGTAAGAGATTAACAGAAATACTTTTAGTTTCAAGAACTATAGTTGACTTTTGGGAACGAAATTCCCTAAGGGGAGGTTGTGGATACCTGGTGCAATATAATTTTATTATTAATTATTTTAACAAATTAAAATTTTCAGGAATGATTTCTAATGAAAAATAATGCATATTATAAGTGATTGGTGTGTGTGATGATACCAGAATAATAATTTGTGGAGACTTCTGGGATGTTAGAAAATTCTATAGAAACGCAATTAATTTAAAATTTATTTGAATTTAATTGAAAAAATAATTGAGGAACTTATTTTATATATATATATATGTTTATTTGTCTTAGAAAAGGATGGAGAGTTCTTGAATGGGGGAAATTAAAGCAAACAAAACATTAAAAAAAAAAAAACCAAACACCAACCGCACCCGCAGTGCTGCCTTTTTTCCCTTTATGATGGTCTTCTTCTCTTTCTTTAAAGAGATCTCCAAGAATATTAGTGGAATGCTCTAGAAAAGTCAAGAAGAATGGGAGGCAAACCAAACAAAACCTAAGAAGGTTCACATTTCCCCTCTTAACCCACGGTGACCTTCCCCTTATTAGTGCCGCTACACCCTTCTTCCTTTCTTCTTTGATTTTTTTTCTTTCTTCTTCTTTAATTTTTCTATGAATAGGGATCATTCTAAAAAAAACTTGTAGGGATCATTCTAGAGAAAAAAGGGAAGGAAAACAAAGGGAAACCATGGGGTTTCGAAACCCCCACCATCGGCGCCAGTCTTCTTCTTCTTCTTCTTCTTCTTCTCCTTTGTTTTTTTCTTTGCTACATGGGTGAGATTCAAGCTTCAACTCTCTGTGGATTTACACCAGAAATTACAAAACCAAATAGCCCCAAAGCTGCCAATCCAGTGCGCCTCCCTACTCTTTCTTCTTTCCGTTTCTCTGCATTTTTTTTGTCCAGCCATGGTTAAAGAATTTAAAGCTTGGAACCATTGTCATTCGCTAAGAATTGGCGAGCTCACACCCAAATTGGATGTTACAAAGAAGAGAATCAAGATCTCCATAACGGAAGTACCAATCTGGACCATCAAGGAGCTGAATCTAGGCGTGGCCGAAACCCTAGGTCTTGGGATTTTAGCGAAACTCGACATTCGGAAACTCCACCAAGTAGGATTCAGACTAATTTCAGTGAAATATGTGATTTGTGTCGATTTTCTATGAAATAATTAGTGTTAGAATATTTAGAATATCATAATAGAATATTCTAATTTTATGCTTGGTTGATTTTGTGCTTGGTATATTCTGATTTAATTTTTTGTATTTATTGTCTTTCTATTATTACTTGACCTCATTCGCATATAAATAGGCCCTATACTGCCCTATACTGTACAATTTATTTCACACAGAAATATACAGAATATTTTTACAGCTCTTTTCTTTTCTCTATTTCTTCATAGTATCAGAGCTACAGACTTGTGGCCTGTAGGATTTTTCCAACGTTCTTTTGATGAATTTCTGACGTTCTTCCGGTGAATTTTCGGTGCTTCTTGTGACGCTAGTCACTGTTTGGAGTTCTTTTCAGCCTTTTTGCAGTCTAATCTGGAACAGTAAGCCCAGAAATAGATTCGCAAGGTACGGGACTTCCCTCCCGTGAAAGACACTCCGCTGCTCCCTGCCACTCACGCACTCCACACATCCCACACGTCGGCATCCTCCACACTTGCAGCAGCTCTGCCACGTCATCTCTAGTTCACGTCAGCCCTAGCTCTATGCTAGGTCCACGTCACCGCCACGTCAGCCCTTGTTTCACTTCAGCTTCCGCCGCCACGTCACTGTTGGCCGTTGACCGTTAACCGTTGACCGCTGACCGTTAACTATTGACCGTTAACTTTTTACAGATCAGGTGCTTTTTGCTCAGTTTTTTCGTCCTAATTTCATTTTTGCAATCTGTTTTTGCATTTGAAGCTTTGATATGTCTCAATCTGCATCGAATCTTGATTCGATTGTCCATCCTATTGATGTGATGTTTGATGGATCTAATTACAGTATATGGGTTCAAAATATAGAGGTTTTCTTGAAAAGACCCGATTATGGCGTTATGTGACTGGAGCAATTCCTGAACCAGTACGGAAGGACAGTGAGAAAGAAGTGGCATTTGCATCTCGTCTAAAAGAATGGGATAGTATTCACTATAAGATTCTGTTTTGGTTTATCAACACTTCTATTCCGTCCATCAATAGTCTTCTTCCGAGACTTGGGAATGCTAAGGTTACTTGGGATTTTCTGGCCAAAAGATATAACTGCACTTATAATGCTTCCTTGGAGTTTCAATTAGAAGCTAAACTTTATCAGATGCGTCAAGAACCAGGTCAATCTATTGTTGATTTTTATTCTCAGACTAATCATCTTTGGGAACAATTATCTGCCGTAGATCCGAAGTTAGAATGTTCTAAAGACATTCAAATGTTTGCTGCCTGCTTGATCGACGGAAGTTTATGCACTTTATGATGGCTCTTCGGGATGATTTTGAATCTACTCGAGCCTCTCTTCTTCATCGTCAACCACTTTCGACTTTAGATGCTGCGGTTTCTGAACTCATCTCTGAAGAAACTCGCCGTTCCACTATGAAGATGCAATCGTCTGATATGGTTCCTGCCACTGCTTTTCGCGGTACTTCACCGTCTTCTACTGGGCATTCATCATCCCAATCTAACTCCAAGACTAGTTTTTGCAAGTGGTGTAAATGCAATGGTCACATCATCGATAAATGTCGCAAATTCAAGTCTTATAAACAGCAACAAGCTTCCCAACAGACAGCTACGGTCGCTTTATCTGCTTCTTCTGCACCCAAGTCTCCATCTCAGTCAACTTCTCTCACTGCAACTGACGTGAAGGACTTAATTCACAGGTTTTATCCCAATCCTCCACTGCCTTGCCCGTCACCCTAGGTAAATTTCAGTAGTTTATAGACTCTGCTTGCTGTAATCATATGACATCTGATTCCATCATCTTCTCTCATAAAATTGCACTTTCTCCCAATCCTGCCATATACACTGCCAATGGTTCCCATATGCCTGTTAGTCACGTAGGGTCTATTTTTACCTCTAAGTTATCTGTTAGTGATACTTACCTTGTGCCTAAGGTATCCTTAAATCTTCTTTTCATTGGACAACTTTGTGAGTCAGATCTTGACTTGAAATTCTCTAACAAGGGTATTGATGTACAGGATTCCCAGACAGGGCAGCTGCTTGGGATAGGCCGTAAAGTTAGACATCTTTTCGAGCTCACATCTCTACAGATTCTTTCTTCAACAACAACTTCCATGGCTACTATCGCAGTCTATTCCAATTTGTGGTACTCCCGGTTGGGTCATGCCTCACTTCCACGTGTTCAGTTCTTGGCTTCTCAGGGTCATTTAGGTTCAGTTAATTTTCAGTCCTTTGATTGTGTTTCAAGTCATCTTGAAAAACAAACACATTTATCTTTTAATGAAAGTGACTCTTTTTCCTCTGCAACTTTTGACTTAGTTCATTCTGATATTTGGGGTCTCGCCCCGACTCCAGCTGAGGGGGAATGTCGTTATTTTGTTATCTTCATGGACGATTACAGTCGTTATACTTGGCTTTATCTTTTACAACATTGGTCTAAACTCCCAAATGTTTACCAAAATTTTCACAAAATGGTGCAAACTCAATTTTCTTATACCATTAAAACTTTTCGTTCAGATAATGCAATAGAATACAAAGATAAGTCGTTTCTTACCCTCTTACAGCATAATGGGACAGTCTCTCACCATTCTTGTCCATACACCTCACAACAAAATGGTAAAGCAAAACGTAAACATCGTCACATTCTGGATACAGTAAGAGCACTTCTCATTTATGCTTCTCTTCCAGAACGTTTTTGGGGTGAAGCTGCCCTTATTGCTATTTACACCATCAATCTTGTTCCCTCACCCACTATACATAATAATTCTCCATGGTAAGATCCTGAACTACTCCTTACTTCGAGTTGTTGGTTGTGTTTGTTTTGTCACTCTTCCTACACACGAACACACCAAACTTGAGCCACGATCCAGACTCTATTATCTTCTTGGTTATGGTTTCACTCAAAAAGGTTATCGTTGCTATGATCCCATAGCCAAGCGTCTTCGTATTTCTCATCATGTAGAGTTTTGGGAACATAATATGTTTACGAATATTTCTTTTTTTTCGCGGTCCTCTTTCAATTATGCTCCCATCTTTACAGACCCATCTATTGCTTTAGTCCCTCACTCCTCTACCGAGATGCTAAGCTCCTCATATGTTCCTTTTTTTACTATTCCTGAGTCATCTGACACGTCTGTTGATACTCCTGATACATCAACTGCACGCGAGCCCGTCCAGGTACCTGCACTCCGTCAATCCACTCGAGTAAGAGCTCCTCCTTCTCATCTTCAAGATTATCATTGTTATTATGCCCTTGCTACTCTTCACGAACCTCACAGTTATCGTGAGGCTAGTGTTGACCCCCTTTGGCAGAAAGCTATGTCTGATGAACTAGATACTCTCACTAAAACACATACTTGGGACCTGGTGGATTTACCTTCTGAGAAGTCTGCAGTTGGATGTAAGTGAGTCTACAAAATCAAGACTCGGTTAGATGGATCAGTGGAACAATACAAAGCTCGCCTTGTTGCAAAGGGTTTCTCTCAGGAGTATGGTATTGACTATGAGTAGACTTTTGCTCCTGGTACTCGTCTTACCTCTGTTCAATCTTTGCTTGCAGTGGCTGCTGTGCGTCATTGGCAACTGTTTCAGATGGATGTCAAAAATGCATTCTTGAATGATGATCTTGCCAAGGAAGTTTATATGCATCCTCCACTTGGTTATGACCATCCTCCTCACACAGTTTGCTGTCTTTGACGTGCTCTCTACGGTCTCAAACATGCTCCCCGAGCCTAGCTTGCTAAATTCAGTTGCGTTGTTGCTCAACAGGGATTTACCCCTAGTGCCTATTACTCTGCACTTTTTCTTCGAACCAATGATGTTGGCATTATTCTTATCCTTCTTTATGTTGATGACATGATCATTACAGGGGATGATCTTTCTGGTATTCGAGATCTTTAGCACTTTTTGAGTCATAATTTTGAGATGAAGAACTTAAGGCAGCTTAACTACTTTCTTGGTCTTGAGGTTACATCTGGTTCAGATGGTTATTATCTCTCTCAGGCTAAGTATGCGTCTGACTTGCTTTCTAAAGCAGGCTTTACTGACAGCAAAACATGCACTTTTTCGCTTGAAACAGCTCTTTTCTTTTCTCTATTTCTTCAATTAGAACCCTAGGCCTTTAATTGAAAAATCAAAGCTTTAATCTAACAATGCACATGAAACCTTGAAACACCGCAATGAAAATTGAAATTAAAAAGCTTAATGATATGAAATGTGTAGTTTAATCTATAAAAACTCAATTCTCTTGAGAATTTGTATTCTTGTTCATTTTTTCTTTTCTTTCTGCTACAGTTAGTTACCTAAAAAAATATAGTATTAATTCTTGAAAATAATGGGTTAATTCTAAATGTTGAAATAATGTAGTTCCATGGGTTCTTAATAATTATGTGGATGGTATTTATATGACTTGTTGGTAGGTGAATTGTGTGTCGAATTATTTTTCTTAAATAAAATAATGGTTAGGTTACATAACATGAATTTAAATAAGATCATGTGAATGGACGAACAATAATCTTATAAGTGAAATAGGAGATAATATGGAAGGATTTGGATGTGAATCAATGATAAAATGTTGTAATATTAATTGGGTTTCATGCCATCTTAGGATGATATAACTGTCTTGTTGTACCTATTACTTGAAATCCATGTTAGAATATTATTGGTATTAGAAAGGTAAGGTTTTGGAATTTCTTCTAGGCTTCATAGCTCATGGTGTGTGATGCCAGGTGACGAAGGAAAAATATCTGGAGAAGACGGAGCTTTTGCAGACCAGGCAGAGTACGGACCAGAGTAGAATCAAGCAGAGTTCTTTTTGTTTCTTTTACCACTCCCTTCGAATGTGTTATTATGAGTAAGTCTTTTCTTACCTTTTGATGTGTAATATAACTCATGCACAAGATACTTGGATCATGTAATATTTGGTTTGATATTGATGAGAGTTAATGAAATAGATATGATGGTATTATCTTGTGTGTAAGCTACAATTGGGCGCATAGTATAATCCCTATTATTATCTATACGTCTTAATGTCCCTATGAATTTTGGGGCATCACACGAACGATCAAAAATAAAACCTGGTATAAGTCCCAAAGTTATAATATTTATCAATTTATGGTACATAGTAAACTAATTTTTTCTGTTCGCGAGTATAAACAAGTTTTTAAGGAATCACATAAGAGCGTATTTCTCAAAACTTTTTGAAATAACTTTCAACCTTTTAATAATTTATTTTTACAATGAATATAGTTATAACAAGCACTCACATTTTATTTTCAATTACAAAGGCTGATTGGTTTGATTATGTTTGTTGCCAAAATTTTTAGTCAACAAGCTACCGTGGTAATTGACTAGGAATCAATTCTCTCAAACAGGCCTTCTGTTATATTCCCAAATGCAAAAACATAAAACAAAGTGTGAACTTTGATCTATCATGCTCTTCAAAACCTATCTAATCACCTATTTTTTGATTTCATAAGACGTGGAAACCTTAGAATGATTAATGATCAACTGGCAATTAAGTTTTATAACTGCATATAAATATGCTACAGTAAGGATATGTGGAGTAAATAAGACGTGGGTTTCTAGTCTAATTATGAAATCTTACTTCAACCCATAAGTAATTTCATAAAAATATAAATTATAATTCATTCCACTAAATAATTATAATTGCACTCCCAACCTTATTCTCAAAATCGAAGTATTCGAGCTCTTATTATTAAGTGCTTATTTATTCTCCCCACATTAAAATTACAGGTACCCACTAATTAAATTAAATTACTAACAATTATATTTAATTGGCTTCTTCGAAAAAATTTTAAGACTTTCCGCTTAACTTATTTGACTGCTGGATTATAAAATCCACCTATAGATTTGGCTTGGTCAAAACGTATAAGCTTCCTTAATGGGGTATCATCAATCCCGTTAAATATAATTAATGTTATTATAGACCCATAAAATATCGCACTATCTAATGAATCAAATAAACGAACATTAAATATATGTGTTTAATAATTATTTCAAGATTAGGAGCATAAGCACTCATAATAACAATTTGATGTAAATTAATTTATATAATCATTATAATTTTAGGATCTTGGCAGTTTTCCCAACAAGCAACAAAAAGTCCGAGTTGATTTTAAAAAATCACTACTGGGCATGATAGCCCTAGCTCAACTAGGCATACCCTAGTGAGCACGGCTTGGTAAAAAAATGCCTTAGCTCGGCTAAGTGGATGACTGGTTATGGCCAAGAAATCCTACAAGTGTACAAAGGTCGACTTAGTGAAGGGACTCTACCCTAGTGAGCACGACTCAAGAAAAGCCCTAACTCGGCTAGGTAGAGAGCTGGTTATGGCCAAGAAATCCTACAAGTGTACAAAAGTCGGCTCAGTGAAGGGACTGTACTCTAGTAAGCACGGGTCAACAAAAGCCCTAACCCGGCTAGGTAGAGGGCTTGTTATGGCCAAAAAATTCTGTAAGTGTAGAAAGGTTGGCTCAGGGAAGGAATGAGACTCCAGAGAGCACAGCTCAACAAAAAACCCCAGCACATTGAGGCATAGGGCTAAAGCTCAGAGCTTAACACGGGTTGAGAGCTCGGAGTTATGTATCATGCGCTAGATAATGTTTTTATTAGGGGAATTATTAAAACAGAAAAGACAAAAGTGTTGGAAGCTCAAGAATGAACAAGGATTTTGCTAATGCTAGAAGTACATGCGAAGTGTGCCAACTTCATAGATAGAAACAAGGTCGTGCAGCGCAAATGAAAATAGAAATTACAAGGAAGTAAAATAAAAATTACAATAAGATACTGAAGCTACTGGGCGGTCTCCTCTTGGGCACTTTCTTGCTCAGCAGCCCCCTCCTGAGCTCCCTCTTGCATGCTCAACCACCTCTTCTCTAGCTTCCCCATCTTGAGTAGTTTCACCTCCCCCGAGCTCTTTATCAGGGTTGTTTACTAAAAATCATGGTTTTAATTTTAGTATTTAATTTTATTTATTAATGAATTTAGTTTTTTATTTTATGAGAATCTTAATGAGCAATGTATGCGCTTCATTATTTTTTTAATGTCGTACATGAGTGTCTTTTATTCTACATAGTATTTAATCTGCTTTGTAGAGTTTGCCTTACACACAGAAAAAATAGATTATCGGTTCTTGTAGAATATAAGTTCATGATTCATAGTCTTAGATGGAATTAGACATATTATTAGTACGAATATAGCACAATATTTTAGTAAATCTGTCTTGATTACAAGAAATGATAATTATCACGACAATTATTTCAGCTCATTGTACTAGTAACTTTATGTGTATTAAGCAAAATCGCATTAGGTAATTAATTTTATACTGATTATATAAGTTAATTTACACTTCATGGTTATTATGAGTGCTTATACTCTTAATCTTGAAATAATTATTAAACACGTACATTTAATATTCGTTATTTTGATTCATTAAAGGGTATAATCTTTTATGGGTCTATAATCCCAGTGAGTTGGATAACAATGTTAATTATATGGTGGATATTAATTATTGACGGAATTCATGTCCCGTGATCGGGATTGATAATATTTTCTGAAGGAAGCTTATAAGTTTTGACCGAGCTAAACGCTGCAGGTAAATTTTATAATCCAACGTGTCAAATAAGATAAGCAGACGGTTTTAAGGATATTTTTAAGAATTCGATTAAATATAATTGTTAATAATTTAATTTGATCGGCGGATATCTGTAATCTTAACGTGAGGAGAATAAATAAGCATTTAATAACAAGAGTTCAAATATTTCGATTTTGATAATAAAGCTGAGAGTGTAATTATAATTCTTTAGTGTTTGAATATAATCTATATTTTTATGAAATTACTTCTGGGTTGAGGTAGAATTTCATAATTTCATTAGGAAATCATGTTCTATTTACTCTAAAAGTCCCTACTGTAACCTATTTATATGCAGTTTTAAACCCTGAATTAATAATTCAGTCAGTTGGTTAAGAGGCTACGATTTCCACATTTCTAAAAACTCAACAAATGAAACTAATGTTGATAGAAGAAAAGAAAGGGAAAAAAAGGAAGTTCAATGATTGAGTAAAATGAGTAATGAATCTAACAACAGTGAAAAATGGAAATGATTAACGATGGGTTAAGAATTGAGAAAGGAAGATATTTGAAAGTTGTTGCATGATATTCAGCCAATCCACACCTGATAAATCATGCATTGCACTGTCTTTATTCTTTATCCTACGAGTTTCGGCTCATGTTTGTTGGTTTTCCACTTTTAGAGGTTTTGGTGATCAAGAATAGGAGTCAGACAGATCTTGATTATGATGTGAGTTTTTGAAGAGCAAAGATGTAACTTTTATTTTGTGTTGAATATATATAATTAATTGTAAAACATAGAAAATGATGAAATGGTCTTGGAATGAATGTAATGATTATGAAAATCCATTGAATGTTCATGCATGGTTTACTTTTTAAGGATTAGTGTGATTGTTATGAAAAATGAGATGAATGGTTGGTAAATAGTTGTCTTTGAGAATTGAGATCCAGACTATACCTGAGTATAATTGTGATTTGAACTTAACAGGTATGCAGATAAAAATTTGGAATAGTCCGAAAAATAGAGAAAACTCTACCGAAATATTTAAGAAATATACTTAAAATATTTTGAGATTTGGAAAAGACACAACAACCCTTAACATATACTGTGTTCAAGAGTTGAATTTGGAAGTTTAAATTGTGAAACAGGATTCGAAAAAAAGGTCCAGAGCCAGACCACTCGATGAACCGCTTGAGCGGTCTATGAAGCAGTGAAGAGGTGCTCTCGATTTCTAAGTGCAGGTTTTGAGATGCTGCGAGCAGCTCAAGACCACTTGATCGATCTTGTGACTGCTCGAGCGATCAAGGCAGATCTTTGACAAATTTCAGTTTTCTACAAATAAATTTCCATTTTCATTTGAGTTGGTTCCAGACCTTGTTTTAAGATCATGTAACAAATTATTCTTTAAATGGCTCCCTTTGTGAGTTATCAGAATGGGTTCACGTGACCCGAGTACGGGGCGTGACATGTATCCAGTGTTTTGGTAAAGAAAGAGTACCACCGAAAGGACAAGCAGGCCCACTATATGATACAACCTGTGAAGCCTTGCCAGTAAGATCTAATTCAAAACAATTTGGAAAGAAAAAAATTTTCCGCTCAAAATTAGATGGTGACTCAAATGCATCAAGGAATATTGCCAAAGATGAATGTGCCTATTGGCACGACTCGAGGCACTAGAAGAAGGGTTGTCACAAGCTGAACGGACAAAAGATTGCATAGCTAATACTGTCAGTGATGATGATGATTTTGACGTAGTCTTGATGAGTTCATCATTTGTCTACCATTTTCACAAATGGATTCTGGGCTCTGGATGTTCCTATTACATGTCTCTCAGTCGGGATTGATTTTTTCACAACACAGAGATAGATGGTGGAGAAATGCTTATGGGCAACAACAATGCCTATAAGATTCGGTGGATAAGAAGCATCTATTTGAAGCAACGTGATGAAATTATCAAGGTTATTTTAGAAATACAATATATACAAGACTTGAAGAAAAATCTCATCTCACTTAGAATTCTAGACTCGAAAGGGTTTAAAATCAATATCGATGGTGAAGTTCTCAAACTTATGTTTAGGGCTCGTGAGATTTTAAAATGCACTATCCATGAAAATTATTTTTTGTAGGGGCATATTGTTGAAGGTGAAACTAAAACTATTTATATGAAGTCTTATAAGACTAAGGTCAAGTCACAACACTGCTTAAACTTGACCAATTTGTCAAAGTACTGAATACTTATGGGTGTATGGAATCTTAGGACACAGCTAGTGGCAACATTAATCGGCAAATATGTTTGATTTGAAACTTTAGTTACCCGAAGTTAATTTGACATCGATGAGCACATTTGGACGTAGAGTTTACCTGCCAATTTGTTCGATATAGAAATTAGAGCACTTTTAGAACATTTGTTGGTGGCAATGATATGTTAATTTGCTTGAGAGATGGATTCTCACCAAGGTGAAAATTGTTGTGAATTGACTCAAATCCTATTTGGGATGGGCAAACTTTCAGGCCTTAATTGAAAATCTTCGCTTTTTGATTTTTTGACTAAAAACTCCAAAAAGCCAAGGCTACCTATTTGGTAAAAAGCTAAAAAGCCAAAAGTCAAATCAAACACAAACTTTCAGAATATTCTATTCAAGCTCTCACTACTAAAATACAATAATACCCCTTATTCATAACTTATTTACTACCACTACCAATTATACCTTATTGTTAATATCAAATATATAGAAAGATAAAATTGTTCATTTTGAACAAAAAAATAAAAAAGCTAGCTTTTTACCCGAACAACCAACTTTAAAAAAACTTAACTTAAAAGCTAAATTACCAAACAACTTTATTTGAATCCAATTTAACTTTTTGGTTAAAAATATAAAAAAATAAAAAAGTTAACTTTTAAGTTAGTTCCCAAGTGGGGCTTTAGTCTACATGTTGTTTAACTTTGGCGACGACAATTTGATTTTTGAAGTGTTTAAAGATTGTGAATTTTCACTTGTACCATTAGTGTTGAACTTGGTTAGCACAAGTATAATCAAATTAAGTCTTTTTTTATTCCTATAAATATAAATGTATTATCAAATAATTAGGGTGTTCACGTTGTTTAAGAAAGAGAATTTGTAAGAGTTAAAGTGATTTGTAATTCATTATCCATATATTGAATTAAGTAGTCCGTGAATATAAGCAAATTACCAAATCACATAAAATATATCTCTTTGTGATTATTTGTATTTGTTTAGGGCCTACTTGGGTAACAAAACTGGAAGTAAAAAGGAAATTGATTTGTACAATTTTCCAAGGTATTCTTCTGTTAGCTTCTCGTAAAAGTGGTCTAAATTCCTTTTTTTTTAATTTTTTTATTTAAGGTTCAAAGGGTCTTGGAGAATGTCCAAATTCTTTTCTTAGGACCCAAGGACTGGATTGGAACTTCCTTCCATCCAAGTTACTGAATATGGAATGCTCTAAAGGAATTTGTTCTTGGAGAAATCTAGGAATGTAGCCTTCATTTTGTTGGTTTCCTCCAAATTTCTTAGTCCACATTCTATTACGTCACTGCAAGTTATAAAAACTTAACAACGTTTTGATTATCTTCGTTTTCTAAACGTAAATGCAGAGGAAACTGATTCGGATCCTTCTCTTTTCCCATAGTGTGTCTAAATTCAGAGAAAATTTGAAGAAAAAAAACATAAGATATTGGTCGACAGTTTTTTAAGTACCACAATGAAGGAAATCTTTCCAACCTAGTGACTTTCTTATTGCTTTATAGGATTTAGATTGGCTCTGTTTATTTCAATGTAAAATATTTTATGATAAGAAAGATTTTCAAGTAAGAATAATTTTGTAAAAACTATTTTTTTCCCTAAAATTCTCTTCTTCTTTTTTTCATTGAGATTTGATAAATACTTCTAGAACAACTTAGCCAGCCGCACACAATCGGCATCTACAGCACACCTTGGCTACCTGGGCACGACAAGCTCTATAAGAGTTGCAATAGTAAGCATGTGTTTGGACTAGTTTTTTTATAGTGATTTTTAGGTTTTTTGATTTTTTGTGTCAAATCATGGCTTTTTTTGAGAGAAAAAATAAAAAAAAAACTTGGCTTTTTTATGAGAATCCAAACGAAGTGACTTTTTTTAGTGAAAAAAGCCAAAAAGCCTAGCTTAAAAGCCAGGCCAAACACACGCTAATATGTTGACTTTCCCCATCAATTTAGGTCATCGATACGATAGCTTCTGTTGGGATTTAACTTACAATGCAAACAAGAGCACAATCATGTACACGCTAAAAAAATTATATAAAAATTTACGAGTTCGGTATAACCTGTCTATATCCACAGATAATCCAATAGATATTACAAACTTGAGACCAAAAACACCCAAAAACTGAGTACTTAAACAAATTATATTTTTTCGCTCAAGAGTTACCATGTTACTCTCGATATTTTTTCGTCCTTCCCTACATCTCTACTCATTTGATTCACCCCCCCCCCCCCCCCCCCCCCCCCCCCCCACACACACACACACACACACACACACACACACCTATTAAAATTATAAGACCCCCTATTATAGGAAAACCTTAAAAACTCTAGCCCCGTATAATTATAAAACTCTAAACATATTTGACTTTTTATGAATTCATAATTTCATCCCAACTTAAATGCATAGCAAATAAAATTCTAAATATACGAGTCATGCATAATACGAGACACACACTCAATAACTTCATCCAAGGAACAAGCATTGAAGCCAGTTTTCTCAATTTGTTTCCACTTAACTAAGAATCTATGTGATGCCCGACCTCCCGGGTACGTTAAAACACACATATACATACAAATAGGATTATGCTAACATTTCATTCATAGATAATCATTATAATATTACATCATTTGAGTCTCGAAAAACTCGCAAAATACATAAGCGTTATGTTTCGCAATGGAGATTACAAAAATTACGAAGAATGCTCAGAAAACTGTAAAAAAAGAAACAAAAAGCGCGGACCTCTTCATCTATGCTTCGCCCAGGTTTGCTTGCTCTGTGAACTCACCTTGGTCAACATATTCTTCTTCGTAAAAATCTCCTTCCTCCTCACCTGTGACACGAAGTCATGAGCCTAAGTTTAGAAGAAAACTCTCCAAGCTCTTTAACCAAACTCACAGCACAAAATAACCAAAACGCATTCGACACAACACTTAGAGTATTTATATATCAAGAAAACAGACAAATTTGAAGATATACGTACAGTAAGTAGGCAAATATGAAGCAACTAATTATGCATGTAATGATGAGTGCAATGCAAATGCATGTGCCCAACCTGACTATAAATCAACCAACCGTATTCTGAGTGGCACTATTACGAAAATGGAGAAGGAAAAATGGTGGAGGTGGTCCCTTTTTATAGCCACATTTGATGGTGGAAATAATAATGAATGTATAAGACTTAATTTGAATTTTCTTAATTTCTATTGGTTGCATGTCTTTTTCGTCTTCTTAAGAAATATTTTGTAAGAGATTTCAGGTGGGAATTTCAGGTGGGGCTATTTGGGAAGCTCAAAAATTCTGTATTTCTCCATGGGAAGAAAGAAGAAGAAAGAAGAAGAAGAAGAAGGAAGGAGAAGGAACCTAGGAAGTCATAGGAGACCTAGGAGATTAAAGCCAAGTCCTTTCCAACCTTGTATCCTAAGATCAACAAACAAGGTAAGAAAATCTATAAACTCCCTAAACTTTCTCATCTCAACTCATCTCTAAAAATAAACTCAAGAATAAGAATCAAACATAAGCTAAAAAGGCGTTGTAGTAGAAAATAGGGACTGTTCTGAACTTTTTATGGTTTGTGATGTGTTTTCATATTGTTTTCTTTGAGTTTCATGGCTTATCTAACTTCTAGAGTTTTGATATTTGAGTATACAAGCCATGCATGCAAAGAAAATGAGCGTCACAATCTATTCATAACAAAGGTTCTCGTCAAGCTTGCAAAATAAAAAAAAGATAAATTACATTGACCTTTTCTAAGGTTTCGGTCAAATATAGTCAACTCCACATTTTTTGACAAATTACATTGACCTCCTTTACCATTTGAAATTTCATTACATACTCACCCAAACCATTAGAGTTCCGTCCATGGATGTGTGCTGCCGGCAATTAGATGAAATTTGTTTCCCATATTGCCCCTGTACCTTTGCAACCAACCTGGCAGTTAATGTACTGTAAATTTTAATTTCAATTACACCCCTATGTGAGTTGCTTATGCTATATATAGTGATCTGAGTTTTATTCCACAAGTAAAATTTATTTATTGCTTCTATCTTTCTACTTCTTTTATAAATAAAATGCTAGACAAAGGACAAGAAAAAGAACAAAAAAAAACGAGAAGATTAGACAATGGATAAGAAAAAGAACAAAAGAAACGAGAAGATTAGAAGTTATTTTTTAGATTTTAGCTTAATTATAACTTAGTAAAAAGTTTTTAAATAATAGGGAATATAGCGAGAGCTCCCTCGTATAAAAATTTTAATGGTCTGCAGTTCAATAACAAACTTTTACTTTGAGAAAGACATGCGTCTAGGTATGCGAATATCTAAATCAATTGAATAAAATATTTGTTTTGACTTAAATGTAGATGAATTATTCTAGACGTTGAAATATAATATAAATCAATTCAAGAATGTATCAAGAATTTAAAACCAAAAAAAAACTCAACTTAGAAAAAAAAAAAGAGAATGATAAATAAGAATCAATAATAAATCTGATTAAGTGAAAAAAGAGAGAGAGGAGAGAGAGAGAGAGAGTAAATGGTGAGTATGGGCAAATAATTGTCAACTTAACTTTTTTCAACGCCATAAGCATTTCTTGTTAATGGAATAAATTGAATTTTTTGTAATATATTTTTCATTTAAAATTCTGATAACCTTTTTAATTGTCTTAATTTTATTTGTTATAAAATAAAATATTGAATAATAATTATTTTAAATTTTAAAAAATTAAGAATATCTTATTAACTAATTCATCATATTATTTTAAATTTCTTGAATTGTAAAGTTGAAGATATTTCTAAAAAACTTACAACTAGCTTACCTGTCTAATTAATTAATTTTTAAAATTTATATAAATTTTTAAAACTCTATTGATCCATCACATTCTATTGATTTTGAAATTATTTACCTTCCATAACTTATAAAATAATATTATTTTTAAGCATTCATAAATCATTTTTGAGATTAACATGTAATTAAAGCAAATTAATTAATATCTTGAAGTTAAAAAAGGAAAAAAGCTAAAAAATCAAAATGTCAAATCTAAACACTAACTCTTAGAATATTTTATTTAAATTCCAACCACTTTTAAAATATAAAAATACTTCTTATTAATAACTTATTACTAGCACTACCTACTACATATAATTGTTAATATCAAATATAGAGATGATGTTTGAAAATGTTACTGCTAGTAGTTTTTAGCTTCCCATTACTAATTTTAGCTATAAGTTACAAATTTTTTCAAGCACTCACAAGTTCTACTACAATTTATAACTATTTTTTCTTCTATTTTAGTTACAAATTACAATTTTTACCAAACACTCACAACTTCTACTACAAGTTACAATTTATAAACTACTAACAATAACT
>JAULJZ010195973.1:0-20289 GCA_032270985.1 Heliamphora pulchella | reverse complement strand
TAGGTAAATGTAATTATAATGACATAAATTACAAGAAAAGTCGTTTAATAAAAAATTCATCGACTCCAATCAACTCAACAGCTTAAATAAACTTAAACGAGAACAATATAGCTATTCGGTTTACCAACTAAGCTCAAGTCAAGAAATCTTGAAAGATAAGGATATTCATAAATCCTAATGTTAAATAACAGAGAAAGAGATTAGATAGTGAGACATGCCTTGTCGGAGAGAGGTTCACAACGGAAGAACTGAGCAACGCACAACAATACCACTACGACGGTCTGGCGAGAGAGGGAGGCAGAGAGCGCGAGAGAGAAAAAGACGGAGTGCGAGGGATAGAAGAAACAAGGAGAGCGAGCGAGAGAGAGACAGAGAACAGAGACCGGGAGAGCGAGAGATAGAGCGAATAGAGAGCAGGAGAGAGAACACAGAGAGTCAAAGACGAGCAGGAGAGAGGAGAAATCAGAACCGGGAGAGGAAGTGAAAAGGCAAATGCACTGAATGTTGCCTTCAAATTTGGACGGCTCAGATTAAATGTTGGCATTAAGGTGCATCTGGCTGTTGAGATCATATTATGGACGGCTCAGATTAAATTTTATAATCGGACGGTTGTGGTTGAAAACAGCTTTGGGGCATCATGCCTCGAAACGGCCGTGGGTATGGCAGCACAACCCCTTTATCCATAGCACCAACTGCCGGTTCTCTTGAACCAAACACCGCAGCAACTTCAACTTCTGCTTCTGCTTCTGCTTCTGCATCAACAAACATGGCGGCGGCGGCGAGAATTGCGCTTCTCAAGTACCTGAGAGTGAGCGTTTGCTCCGTACCCCAAAACGTCAACTTTAGCCCCTTATCGTCCTTAGGCAGTCTGCTGCGACGCCACTTCTCGGAGGACGTGAGGGGCTCCTTCCTCGACAAATCGGAGGTCACCGATCGAGTCATCTCTGTCGTTAAGAACTTCCAGAAGGTTGACCCTTCCAAGGTATCACTTTCTTTCTTCTTTTGTGCTTCTCAGTTGAATACTAGGGTTTCTTTTTCGCACTACTGGTAATTGGTTGAGTGGTAGAGTTAATTGTTATTAGTATTAGGTGGTTTGTGCATTGGATATACAAAAAATTAGGTCGCAATGTAGTCGGCAACAAGCGTACGTTATGGTTTGAATGTCAATAGATTATTGATTGTTCTGAGTTCTTGAAAACGGCTATACGTATATACTGTTTGTCTTTCCGTTATTATTGACTTGTAAAAAAATTATTTTCTTCGCTTAGATTCTTCTCCGTTTAGTGTTTTTTGAAGCATAAATTCAAAATCATAAATACTGTATAAAGCATAAATCCAAAAGGAAGAATAAATCAAAGCTCATACTTTCTGTAATGAGACCCTGGAGCTTGGAAACAATCACAACAACAAGGTCCACAACCACTTAGGAAGAAACAATAGTGGTTTCCGTGGCAACAAAAGCATGTCAATGCTAATCGAATCAAATACATGTGGGATCCAGAAAACTGTTACAAGAATGATTTTTAACCTCAGAGATTGTGCAAAATGATGTGAAGATGTACTTTATAGCAGGCCAAGCTCATTTACTTGTTCATGAACGATTATTGGGGCTCAGTGGTGAATGTAGGGATGAAAACGGTTCAGTACGGTCAGTTTCTGTCCCTGCCAGACAACCGAACCAAACTACTCGGTTTTGCATTTAACGTGACCGATCCCTACCGGTCGGTGTGTGATAACCGAACAGACCGCAGGTGTGAGGGAACCTGTTCGGTTCAGTCCCCACCTCGGTTTAATAATTTACGCTTTAGTGAGCAGCTTGCACGCTGATGAGTTCACTGTTCACATCCACAGTATCGAACTGTAGATACAATAAAATCTATTCCGAGGAGGTCCACCATCCACTCATGTCATTATGTGCATGAAATGCAGCATATGGCCAAATTCAAGAAAATAAACTCATTACAAACTACAAAAATTACTGAAATAAACTCAAGAAAATTAATGTAATTATCAAAACTCATTACAAATCTTAAAAATCTTAATCTAAGATCAAACAGTAACTGTAAGTAGCAACAATAAAGACTATAAGAGCCACCAAAAATAAAAACAAACAAATCCATAGGAGTATAGGACAATTGAATCAATTACAAAGTTCAACATCTACTCAAATCTCAATAGGGCACCAAAAAAACTGTTGTCATTTGCCGAGCTATGTAACATCCACCACTCCTGCCTGCTGTCACAAAGACCTTCATTCCACAACTAGAGAAAAAAAAAACAGCTACCATTGAGCTGCAATAACCAACAAATTACAACTAATGAGTAAAATGAAGATCAATGTGCAAGTAGTACAGAGAAAAATAGTATATAAAATAGAAAAACTCACATTAAGTTGTTAACACAATCAATCCTCAACAAGTGTGGCTTCCATTGAGCTTGCTTCAATAAGTTCTTAATAAATAAAAAATATAAAAAATGACTTAGTTAAGACTTAACAGTTAACTAAGTAAAGAGGAACACTTAACAAAAAATATTTGACTAAGACTTTGTAAACTTGTAGTAGTACCTGAGTCTATTTCTTCCACATAATCAATAGAATCTCGTAGGCTAATGGGTGTAGATGAGGATCGAAGCCAATTCTATGCACAAATCATAGCCTCCACCATAATTGGAGATAAATTACTACGAAATGGATCGAGAATATGACCTCTTGTGCTAAATGTAGACTCAAAAGCTACAGTAGAAATAGGAATTACGAGAACAATCCGTTCTACTTGAGATAGGTATGGATATCTGCTATAATTATGCTTTCACCAACTCAAAATTTCAAAACTCTCACTATCTTCTTCACAACTCTCACCCAAATATTTTTCCACCTTAGACTTGCTTCCTATACCATCTTCTTCCCCCAAGTGTTTTCTAAATTGAAGTATCAACATGGCACGGACATCCTACTCATTCCCTTCATAATTCACTGGTTGTGATGAATTACTTCCATTTTGATTTTCTGTTGTACTACTTTCATCATTCCCAACATGCTAATCATAAAATTTAATCAATGTATCCTGCACTTTATTTGTCAACTCTTTGGCCACAGAATTATCATACAATTGTCCAAACCAATATTTGACGTATTTTAACTTGTAACGAGGATCAAGAACCACCGCAACAAATAGAAACAAATTCATCTTCTCAAAGTTTCCCCAATATTTATCAAATTTACCTTTCATGCCCATATCCATTGCATTTAGAAATAAATCTCCATTTTTGCACAATTGTTCAATTGTATTTCTAATCAAAATGAACTTCATAAAAAAAGCATTAGAAGTAACTTGCAAAGATCTTGAAAATCTCATTGTGGCATCATAAATAAGTTTAAGGAATCTCACAAATAACCTAACCTTGTTCCAATCTTCTTCTAGTGGAGCCCCCCATGCCTTTCTTTTCCCTTTCCCTTTTCCAATATTTTCATCCTCAACCCCAACCCCAACCCCAACCCCAACCCCAACCTTATCCTTCTCAATCTCATTTTTTCCTAAACTAGTGACAAAGTTCAAGTTTTCCTCTTTTAGTCATTCAAAGGTCTTGAAATTTTTCAGCTCTTTCCAACATCATATATGTAGAATTCCATCTAGTAGGGACATCCAAAACTAAAAAACTTTTAGTTGCAATTCTCTCTCTCTCGGCATATAGCTTAAATGTAGCAAACCGAGATGGAGATGATTTTACATACCTCACGGCATTGCACACTTTCACTATGGACTTATCCATGTCGCGCAAGCTGTCACAAACAATAAGGTTTAAAATATGACCACAACATCTCATGTGCAAGAATTCATGATTCAAAATAGTACTTTTCTGATTCTTAGTCTTCTTTTTAAGCCATTGAATCACCACATTGTTAGAACTTGCATTGTCAACAGTCACTGTAAGAATTTTGTCTATGCCCCAATCAAGCAAACACTTCTCAATTTTCTTACCTAGAGTCTCACCCTTGTGATTTTCCACTAAACAAAAGCTTAAAATGTGTTTGTGTAATTTCCAATCACTATCAATGAAATATGCAGTAAGACACATGTAATTTAAAATTCTCCAAGGACGTCCATGTATATGTGGTCAAACAAATCTACTGACCTCAAAGAGCACTCTTCAGCTTACTCTTTTCTTTCAAATAAACATTAAAACAATCTTTTGCAACTGTCACGCAGAAGGGAATTTTCAATCATTTGGGTTGCACAATATGCACAAACCGCTTAAACCCTTTGCCTTCCACAAACCTAAAAGGCAACTCATCGATAATTAATATTTCGGTTAAAGGGCTTAAGGCTTTTCTGCAAGCATCCACACTAAAACTAATTGGGATGAGATTTCGACCAGTTTCACCCTCTCCCAATTTTTGTTTAGGTTGGAAAGCTAATGCTTTTTGAGAACTATCCACATTTCTATATGGATATGTCTTGCATTGTGACTCCAAATGACTTAACATGGACCTAGTTCCATTCAACTTAGGATCACATGCGTAATGAGCCTCACAATAATTACATTTTGCTCTAGGTTTTCCATCCTTGGTTTTCATCTCCATGAAATGATCCCAAACCATGGATCTTTTCTTAGAGCCAACTGTTTTGACAATAGGCCTTTCACTCACCTTAGCTGTAGAGCTTGTGTTATCTTGTGTTCTTTTAACAATAGAAGCATCATCTGTAAATTGAGAAGGTCTTTCATTTGCATTATCTATCTACCGAAGAAAAGAAAATATTAATAAATTAGATAACTATTAGTAGCAGATTTACCAACAAAAAAAAAAAACTTGCAAAAACCCATTCAGGCTAATAGAGCTAGCAAACCCCAGCAAATACCAGCCCTTCCCAAAGGGCTTTAGCACACACACTAGTATGAACCCTGTACAGGGGTGCCCCTTAAATTATATTTATTTGATGGGTTGAACCCAGCCAGATTGAACCCACCAAGAGATTAACACTTACAAGAGTGAACAAACGTGAGCTGGCCGGCGGCGACTCGCTGGAAGCCACTCTGATGATGAAGTTAGAATGCGTTTAGGAGAGGAAAAGCTAGTAAGATGGTAAATTAATAGAGTTTTGGCTAATAGAGTTCGATTGTGCATACCTTTGGCTTGAGAGAGTCCCCCTTTTATAGGAGGACTAGCCTCCCTTTTTCCCAATCCTCATGATGATTTCTCCTAACAGGCATACCTGTAAAACGGCTCCGCTTTTTCCCGTCACTACATTAGTGACGGTGGCAGGTCAACCGCAGTCACATCGTCATTAATGCCACCATCTCGGCCCGTCCTTTGGGCTGAGATCCTAGTAATAAATGCTTCCCCCGAGGTTGCAGCGCACTCGATGGGGTGAGAAAAGTTTGATCTAATCGCATTTAATGACCTTCTGTCACAGTCACATCGTATTTAATGTTGTACTTTCTCGGTCAAATTGCATTGAATGCGATTTCTAGAGTCAAACCTAGGAATATCGCTGGTAGTGATTAGCTCGGCCCCAGGGCTGCCCTCTTAGATGGGTCAGCCCGTCGTTCGCTATTGGGCCCGTCGTGCTCGGGCCATGATGTGGCCCATCGAATCTGGCTTTGAGCTCATCCCCCTTCATTTGCTCCTTAGCTCTCTTCCTCGGCTAGAGGAGAGTTGATTTGCTCCCCTGCTCCTACTTCGGCCCCTCCCAGGCCTTAATTATAATGCCGTCTAATACTTTAAATACTATCCCCATCTTGCCACGCTTCGAACCCTGGTTGGTCCGTACGGGGGTGCCTTCCCGATAATGGACAGGCGTCGCGTCGCGTCGCCTCCACGAGACGACTGTTGGCGCTTGGTTTTTTGAGGAGAAGAAACCCTTGCTTATTAATGGGGCCCTTGGCCTCTCTTTTCTTTTTCTTCGCCCTTTAAATTCTCCAGAGTTTCCTCAATCCTTTTCTTCATTCAAAAGCTTCTTGCCTCAGCGCCTCCGTAGCGCCACCTTCGTTTCCACAAGACTCTCCCTGTGAATCCCATCGCCGCCATGGGCCAAGATTGTGACCGTTGTCGACGTTCTCGTCCGTAGTTTAGTAAGTTTCTGGTTTTGACCCTTTTCTGCATTTTTCTTTTCCTTTTCTCTTTTTGCATTTTTTTTGTTTTGGTTTTCTGGGTTTTCACTTTCGTACACTCCGTAGTTATTCCTGTCACTCGGTTTGTGGGTCTTGGCAGTAAACTTTCTTCCCCTTTCCTTTTCCTTCTTCCTTTCTTGCCAACCCCCCCTTTTTTTTGATCCATGGCGAAGAAAGGGAAGTTTGTGAAGGAGGTAGACACCCCATCGGCTTTAGCCACTTTTAGAGCTAGGTACTGTATCCCTCCATCGGTCACACTCCATTACTGTGACCCAAACATCACCGGGTCTCCTTTCCTTCCAAGGGGAAACGAGGTGGGGTTTCCTATTACCTCCATCATGGAGGCCGGGGTCCATTTCCCCGTAAACTCCCTCTTAAGGGATATGTTAGCCACCTGCTGTTTCACATCCCGCCAAGTTTCCATAAACTTCATCAGGATAGTGATAGGGGTGGCCAAGTTCAATCGTCGGTACGATTTGAATCTCGACATTCCCAAGATATTTCATAGTTACACCATTGCTTGCAACGATGGGACTTACTATCTCCACTAAACGAGTGTCGCCCAATAGATGGTGCATGACCTCCCTGACTCGGACAAGCATGATGATGATTACATCCTGGTGGGAGGAGATTTCGAGTTCCAGTCTAACTGCATTGGACTTGCTGGCCATTCAATTCTATGGGTCCCGGGGAGTTCAGGTCGGTTCGGCTGTTGCTCCTCTTTATTCGTGTTGTTGGCCCTTTTATATTTACTGTTGTTACTTACGTATCTTCTGGATTCTCCTTGCAGCGGCCTCCCTAGCTAAGCAGAAAAAAAGGCAAGCCAGTTTCGCCGAAGTACAACGCTGTCTCAATATCAGAGAAACCCGCTTAGCCCCAGATTTACTTGACTACATATCGAGCTACCGTCAAGTCATTCGCCACAGAGAGGTTCGACCACAAGACCCACCTTCTCCTCCTCTACCTCTATCTCCTCCTCGAGCCAATGAAGAAAACATGCCGTGACAGAGGACCTTCGACTTGAGGTCTGCCGTGCTGGGCTGCAACATCGCAAGCACTTCCACAACTCCTGCCGTGAGGATCTCGGCACCTCCACCACGAGAATTAGCTTCCCAAATTCCTCCTTGGCCTTTTGCTCTAGCACTGATCGTCGTTCCAGCATCGGCCGCAACTGGGGGCACCGTGCAGCCGTGCTTCTCTCCTCTTGAGGCACGGCCCACCCAGTGCTGCTGTCTAATTTGTGGTGACGGCACTCCTGCTACCGAGGTCAACCCAGGGAGGGAGACCGAAGATCCCGCTCCCTGGCTTCCAAAGTTCAACGTTTCTGGACGCCAACTCAACGTCAACAACTCTTCGAAGTCTGGAAGCGTTGCTCACTGCTTGGCACGAGGACTCGCTCTGCCCCTTGATGTTGCTGATCATTCCGCCCTTTCACTTCTGCTCTTTTCGATAAGGTGTTCCAGCTCATTTCAAAAAATCCTTCATTCATTGATGCTGATAAAGTTTGGGGAATACAGGGTGCTTAATGGTAAAAGATTCTTAGGTTGGCCGAGTTCCATAACCGAAGGACCTCCTTTCCATCCGCGTCTTCTAGGTAGTATACTCTAGGTCCGACAATTGACTTAACTTTGTATGGTCCTTCCCAATTTGGCCCCAGGTTCCCTTCCCTCAACACTTTTGTGTTGCCAATAACTTTTTTCAGAACCAAATCTCTAGGATCGAACTCCTAGGGTTTGACCTTCTTGTTGTAATCTCGGCTCATTTCTTGTTGGTAGGATCTGATCCTCAAGAGCGCTTCCTCCCTTCGCTTTTCGATTAGGTCCAGGTCTTTGGCTAGCAATTTCCCATTTTGCTCGAAATTAAATTCGTCGGATCTCATGGTTGGAAGGCCAATCTCGAGAGGGATTACCGCCTCAGTACCGTAGGCCATTGAGTACGGAGTTTCCTCTGTAGATCTTTGTAGCGTAGTTCGGTAGGCCCATAATACATGGGGGAGCTCGTTCGCCCATCTCCCCTTCGCCTTTTCTAGCTTCGTCTTTGTCCCTACCAAGATAGTTTTGTTTGAAGCCTTTGCTTGGCCGTTGCATTGTGGGTACGCCGGGGTGGAGTTATAGAACTCTATTTTCAGCTCGGCACATAATTGACAAAATAGCCTACCGTCGAATTGAGTAACGTTGTCCGAAATGAGAGCGCGGGGGTATCTCGAACCTTGTTATGATATTCTTCTAACTTTTTCATGTTTGACTCTCTTATGTTGGCGAGTGGTTCTGCCTCAATCCACTTAGTAAAATAGTCTGTTGCCGCCACCATGAATTTCTTGTTTCCCACTACTCAGGGGAATGGTCTGATGATGTTCAGCCCCTACTGTGCAAACGGCCAAGGGCTTGTTAGGGGATTCAACTTCCTTGCGGACTGATAGATGAAAGGAGAGAATAGTTGACATTTCTTGCACCTCCTCACATATTGTTGTGCGCCTTTTTGCATGTAGGGTCACCAGTACCCCTGAGAAATAGCTCGATGGGCAAGGGACCGTCCTCTCGTGTGGTTGCCGCATATCCCATCATGAACTTCGTAAAGGAGGTCCTTCACTAAACTTGGGTATAAGCACAGGAGATAAGGGTTCGTGTAGGAACGACGGTATAATTTGCGAGTTTGAGATAGCTAAAAGCAGGTAGATTTCAACCTAACCTTGTGCGCCTCTTTCTTCTTGGGAGGTAAGATGCCGTTCTTTAAGAACGACACGATGGGGTCCATCCAGGATGGGGGCTGCTCGGTTGGAAGGACCTCTCGCTGCTCGGTATGCAATTTGTCTACACTCGGCCTTGGGAGGACTTGCACTACTATCGTCCTTTCTCCCTCCGCTGCTGTTGCCGAGGCGAGACTGGCCAATGTATCTGCATGGCCGTTTTCAACTCGGCTTACCTGCTTAACTTTGACCGTTGCAAATCCCCTTATGACCTCTGTAGCCTTTTGGAGATACTTGGCCATTCGGTCGTCCCTTGCCTCATACTCTTTCAGTTGGTTGACAACTAGCTGGGAGTTGCTGAACACTTCCAGGTTGGTGATGCCGAGTTTTGACGCTGTCTCAAGCCCCGCCAGCAGCGCTTCGTACTCGGCCTTATTGTTCGAAGCGTTAAAATCGAGTCTCAAAGCCTGCTCCAATATTGTGCCATTTGGGAAGGTGAGGACCGTCCCCACCCCCGATTCTTTGTTGTTGGATGCCCCATTGACATGCAATTTCCAAAGCCCCCCTGAGCTTGACAGAAGTGTGAGCTCGTCCACCTCATCTTCTTCTGTTCCTGGGGTGTTCCAGGACAATTCGGCCCATTTTGTCATCCTTTCCATTAGGTCGACCTTCGCAAATACGACTTTCACGAATACGGCTTTCAATGGGTACTTGGTGAGTACGATAATAGCATGTGCTTGAAAGTAGTGTTGCAGTTTTTGTGATGCAATGACTAGTGCGTAAGCTAGCTTTTCCAATGGCAAATACCTTGTCTCTGACTCGGTGAGAGTATGGTTGACATAATAAACCGGCATCTGCTGCATCTTTTCTTCTCTGACAAGAACCGCGTTGACGACGTGCGAGGAGACCGCCAGATACAGATACAACACTTCTCCATCCTTTAGGGTGGAGAGTAGCGGCGGAGAGGACAAATATGTTTTCAAAGCTTGGAGCGCCTGATTACAGTCTTCGATCCATCGAAATTTCTCTCCCTTCTTTAGCGTCAGAAAAAACAACCTGCACTTATCTGAAGCTCGGCTTATAAACTTGTTCAAGGCTGCAGTCATTCATGTTAGTTTTTGTACCTCTTTAATGGTGCATGGCGTTCGGATTTCTAGAATGGACTTGATCTGGTCCAGGCTTGCTTCGATCCCACGGTTTGTGAATAAGAAACCGAGGAATTTTCCCGAGTCGACCCCAAACGCACATTTGGCTGCGTTAAGGCGAAGGCGGTGGGTTTTGAGAATGTCAAAAATTCCTTACAGGTCGGCCAGATGGTTTTCCTTCCTCTGGGACTTCACTACCATATCATCTATGTAAGCCTCCATCGTCCTCCCTAGCACTTCGGCCAACATCTTTGTGATCATCCTCTGGAAAGTTGCCCCGGCGTTTTTGAGGCTGAACAGCATGACTTTGTGGCAATAGGTCCCGCGCGGGGTTGTGAACGATGTCTTCTCCTGATCTCGGTCAAGCATGGCGATCTGGTGGTAGCCTCGATACGCATCTAGAAAGCTCATGCGCTGATGCCTTGCCGTAGCACCTTCGAGCTGATTGATCTTAGGGAGAGGAAAACTGTCCTTGGGGGGTAGGCCTTGTTCAGATTAGTGAAATCCACACACACTCTTCATTTGCCATTTTTCTTCTTGACGACCACTGTGTTGGACAGCTACTTCGGATATTGAACCTCTCTTATGGCTCCAGCCTCCAATAACTTTCCCACTTATTTGGCTACGGCGATAGTGTGGTGTGGCACTGAACGCCTCCCTTTCTGGCTTATCGGTTTGAAAGTCAGATTAACGTTTAATGCGTGACAGATATAGGTGGGATCTACTCTCGGCATTTCATATGGGGTCCATGCAAACATCTCGACGTTTCGTTGCAATAGTCGAAGTAACTGCCCCTTTTCTTGCTCAGCCATGGTGGAGCCGAGAAGAAAGAACTTTTTTGGGTCATTAGGATCGATCATGACCGTTTCGAGCTCTTATGCAGCCTTATCTTTGGCCTCCATATCGACGTCCTCCAGGATGGATTGGTCGGGAGCTTAAACTACTTTGACTTCCTCAGCATGGATTTTGGCCCTGAGGGCCACCACAATGCAATTTTTGGATGTAGCCTGGTCTCCATAGATGACTTTCACCCTTTCGGTGGTGGGAAATATCAACATTTGATGATACGTAGATGGGGCGGTCTTTAGTTCGTGCAACCAGGTTTGACCCATGATGGCATTGGAGGCCGAGGGTATGTCCACCACCAGGAAGTTTGTCGGGAACTCAACTGTTCCTGCCCTGACTGGGATGGTGATTCTCCCCAAAGGCCAGACTGGCTGAGAGTTGAATCCAACGAGTGGAGTTTGGGACGGGGTCAGGTCTCGGTCGCTAAGACCGAGCTTTTTGAAGAGGTCATAGTACATTACCTCAACTAAACTCCCCTGGTCAATTAGTACCCGTTTAACCTCAAAGCCGGCGAGGTTGAGGGATATCACCAAAACGTCATTGTGTGGGTGCTGCACCCGTTCGGAGTCCTCCTCAGAGAACGTGATTCCTTTCCTACATTCCTCCGGCCTCGCCCTCTTCCCATTTGTTGTTTGCACCTTCATTACCTCTGCTATTTGGCCGAGCTTTCTCATCTGCCCCCGCATGGAGATTTTTTTGACTTTGCTCTGCTACTTAATGGATTACGCTGATAACTCTGTGACTCGTTGGTCTGGTGGATGGTTCTGCCCGCTTCGTGGTTGGGGATGACTGCTGCTCTGTCCCATCCTGCAGAAATTCCTTCAAGTGTCCCTGCTGGACTAAATCCTCCAAAAGTTTCTTGAAGGCCTGACAATCTTCTGTCCTATGACTTCTCTCCCTGTGATAGGAACACCTCCATCGTATTCCCTTTTCTATGGCTGACTGCACAACCGTGTCAGGCAGTCTGGGCGGCCACATGAAATAAGGTCAGTCTTTGATCTATGGCAGAATTTTGTGGATCGACTCTTTGACCACTGCGTTCACAACTTCCCTTCCTCTGTAGCCCGCCCCCACTATGATTTAGGAGCTTAATTGCTTTTCCCTTGATCTTTTGTTCAGTCTTGGTGGGCTCATCCTCGTCCGTCCCGGACTGGACTTTCCGACTCTATCTGGACTCGGCCTTCGTTCCTTTGGCTTTATTTTGGCCTCTATTCTTCCAACTTCTTCCTCTATCCTGATGTGTTGCTCCACTCGGCTCATAAGGGTCGAGATGTCTTGGGGTGGCTTATTTGTGAGAGAGGCTCTCAACTTTTCTCTGGGCTGAAGCTCGTGCTTGAAAGAGGCCACAGCTAACTCCTCATTACAGTTTTCGATGTCATTATATACCTCTCAGTACTTCCTCGTGTAATCTCGCAGAAACTCCTCCTTCCCCCTTCGTAGCGTTATAAGCGAATCGATTTCTTTTAGGATTTTTGTGTTGGTGACGAAGCGAGCTACGAACCCCTTCGACAGGTCTCTCTGGCTCGCTGTTGACCGAGGCAGTAGATGGTCAAACCATCTCAGTCTGGCCTTGCCCAAACTTGACGGAAACACTTTACACATGAGAGCATCGTTACTGCTCCACAATGTCATCATCTGCTTGTAATGGCTGATGTGCGTGTTCGGGTTAGAATGTCCGTTGTATGACTTGAACCTTGGCATGGAGAAGCTTCCGGGGGGCTTGGCCCTATCTCTGTGTTCGGCGAACGGTGTGGTAATCATCCTCTCCCATATGTCATTGGGTTCGGCCGTGGTGTAGTACGCTGACATCGACTCTTCATTCTTTCGTGGAGGATCTTTGTTCTGCTTGGATATCCTTGGAGTATGACATTGACTACTTCCCTCTGTGCTTGAATCTTCCTTCTGCTTGGTAAACTCCCTGAGAATCTGCCTCAGCTCCGGGTTGACCTCATTCTCTCCCTTTTTGCCCCTCGTCCTCGGGGATTTCGGCTCCCCTGTATGGGAGCTCCCCACTTGGACTTGTGGGTCCCGATCTTGGTTCTTCAAGGAGGAACGAAGCCTCAGGATTTCCTACCCTATCGCGTGGAGCGCTAATTCCTTAGCGAGGTTATGCTCAAGGGTTCTTGTTGTTTCATGAGCAAGCCTTCTCCTCCCTTCTTTGCACTTTGCGCCTTTTTTTAGATTCTGGTGAAGCATGCTCATGAAGAATAGTGGGCACCTTTGAAGGTGTCGCCATTAGCAGCTTATCAATCTGTTTTCAATTAGGTTCCTACAGACGGCGCCAAATGTACGGGGGTGCTCTGTAAATTATATTTATTTGATGGGTTGAATTTAGCCCGATCGAACCCGTCAATAGATCAGCATTTACAGAAGTGAACAAACGTGAGCTGACCGGCGGCGACTCGCCGTAAGCCACTCCGATGATGAAGTTAGAATGCGTTTAGGAGAGGAAAAGCTAGTAAGAAGGTAAATTGATAGAGTTTTGGCTAATAGAATTCGATTGTGCATACTTTTGGCTTGGGAGAGTCCTCCTTTTATCGGGGGACTAACCTCCCCTTTTTCCCAAACCCTCGTGATGATTTCTCCTGACAGGCATACCTGCAAAACGGCTTTGCTTATTCTCGCCGCTACATTAGCAGCTGTGGCAGGCCAACCGCAGTCACATCGTCATTAATGCCACCATCTTGGCCCGTCCTTTGGGTTGGGATTCTAGTAATAAATGCTTCCTCCAAGATTGCAGCGCACTCAATGGGTGATAAAAGTTTGATCTAATCGCATTTAATGACCTTCTGTCACGGTCACATCGCATTTAATGTTGTACTTTCTTAGTTAAATCGTATTGAATGCGATTTCAGGAGCCGAACCCAAGAATATCGCTGGTAGTGATCAGCTCGGCCCCAGGGCCATTCTCTTGGATGGACCTGCCCGTCGTTTGCTATTGGGCCCGTCGTGCTCAGGCCATGATGAGGCCCATCGAATCTGGCTTTGAGCCCATCCCCCTTCAAACCCACAAAGCGAGATCCACCATGGCAAAAATACCAAAACCAGTATGAGCCAGGATTAAAACCAGCAAAGTAGGGCCCTGTAAAACGAACCAACTTGACATAGTATCACAGATATGGATCGAAATTGATATAATAAGCATTCAAAACATGGCAATTTGTTGATATAATAAAAAACCATAACGTGCAAAACATCAAAAAGCAGCAGCATTCCAAACATCAAAAAGCATTCAAACCATCAAAAGCCAGCAGCATTCCAAACTTCAAAAAACCATGGCAATTTGTTGATATAATAAGAGCATTCAACCACCAAAACCATAGCATGCAAAACATCAGAAAGGAGCATCATTCCAACAGCAGATCCAAACATATCAACATGGCAATTTGTTGATATAATAAAAAAATCAAAATGAATCTAATGAATCAAAATTGAATATGATGAATAAAAAAAATCAAAAAACGAGTATGATGAAGCAAAAGAATACAATAAATCGTAAGAAGAGAACACAACAAAATGGAAACTCACATTGATGGTGTCGATGATCTAATCGCAGTAGAAATCGTCAAATTGATGACGACAAGGAGCTAAAGAATGAATACTGAAGATTGAAGAATGAATCTAATTGTGATTGAGTCAATAGCCACCGGCGCACAAAGGGACAGGGTGAAGATTGAAGAATGAATGAGTGCGACTGTGAGTCAACTGTTTTGTGAGGCTGTGACACTCTGTGAGAGAACTGAAAAGACAAAAAACTAAAGAAGAGTGAAGACTGAAGAGTGAAAACTGAAATGGAATCACAAAGGGTTTCTCAGCTTACTATCCAGTAACCAAGGCTCCAAGCAACACTAGGAATGGACGAAGGAGATTAATGTTAACACATGGATGGCTAAGATGCAATGTGAAAAACTTAATAGAGAGTTCGGTCGGTTCAGTTGTAATCGGTCTACATCTAACAAAAATCGAGACATAACCGATTCTAAAAAAAATGCAAAATCATAGACCGAACCCGACTAGTGCTTAATTGTAAACTGCCTTTGAACCGGTTTTTTCGGTTGGTTCGGTCGGGCAGTCCGGTTTTTTCGGTTTTCCTTTCATCCCTAGGTGAATGTGTTCCAAGTTAATGAATGATTGGCGAGACTTAGAGATTGACTTTTCCCAAGTTACTTTATCTTGTGAAATAATTTGTTTGAGGGCATTTGTATTGCTTCAATAGTCACTTGTACGAAACACTTTTTGGATTGTGAGGATTTGGAAAATGAATTTCTAACTATAGCTTGGAAATGGATGCGAACTTTTTTCAGGGAGCAAGAGTTTTGGGTCAAGAATGATTAAAGGAAAAGGGCTAGTTCGGCAGTAGACTTGCTTGGCTAAATGGAACTCAAATTGGAGGAGAAATGCGAGGATTGGAGCTGTTGGGGCAAACTGTCAAGATCCTAAAATTATGTCTAGGATTTTAATTAAAAACAACCCGGACGAGCAAACGCCAAAACAGGCACCGGATTAAAACTTTTGATATCGAACAATTAAAATAAAATCCGGTAATACTCCCAAAGTTAGTTTTAGAATTATACTTTTCGAAATCTGGTTGGATGATTTGGGTTGCTGCAATAATTTTTAGCCAACAATCCGCCGCGGTTTTTGACTTCTAGTCAGATCTTTAATACAAGCCTTCTGCTGTATTCCCGAATGCTAGAACACGAATAAAGTTTGGGCTTTAATTTATCGTGATCTTTAAAATTTGTCTATTCACTTGTTCTTTGAATTCACAAGACGTAGAAACCCTAGGACTGATATTGATTAACTGGCGATTAGGTTTTATAACCACATATAAATAGGCTGCATTAGAGACTTGTGGAGTAAATAATACGTGGGCTTCTAATACAATTTTAAAATCCTATCTCAATCCAGAAGTAATTTCATAAAAATATAAATTATAATTCATTCAACTAAGGAATTATAATTGTACTCCTAACTTTATTCTCAAAATCGTAATATTCGAGCTCCTATTATTAAATGTTTATTTATTCTCCCCACGTTAAGATTACAGATACCCACCGATTAAATTAAATCACTGACAATTATATTTAATCGGTTTTTTTAAAAATTTCTTAAGACCTTCCACTTAACTTATTTGATTGTCGGATTATAAAATTCACTTGCAGGGTTTGATTCGGTCAAAATTTATAAGTTTTCTTAAGGGGTATTATCAATCTCGATCTTTTGGGACGAAAATTTCGTCAATAATTAATATTAATCATATAATTAATATTGTAGTCCAACTCACCGGGATTATAGATCCGTAAAAGATCACATCCTCTAATGAATCAAAATAACAAATATTAAATATATTTAAATAATAATTATTTCGGGATTAAAAGTATAAGCACTCATAATAATCATAGGCTGTGGATTAATTTATAAAGTCAGTATAAAATTAATTACCCCAACTTGGTACTGTTCAATACACAAAAAGTGTACTGGCACATTGAGTCGAAACAATTGACGAAACAATTATCGTTTCCCGTAATCAAGACAGATTTACTAAAACATTATGCTATAATCGTATCGATGGTTTATCTAATTCCATTTAAGACTGTGAATCAAAAACTTTTATTCTACAAGAATCGATAATCTGATTTTTTGTATATAAGCTGAACTCTACACACCATATTAAATACTATGTTGAATAAAAGACATTCATGCACCACATTAAATAAATAATGAAACGCATACATTACTCATTAAGATTCTCATAAAATAAAAAAATTAGTTTTATTAATGAATAAAATTAAATACTAAAACCAAAACCACGGTTTTTAGTATACATTTTAAACAATTTTCCACTTATATTTAAAACCATACTGCCATACATCTGATTCCCACACTCTTTACATGACTATCAGAAGTCTTAGCCGGTAAACTCTTTGTTAATGGATATGCAAGGTTGTTTATTGATACAATCTTGGCCATGGCTATATCACTTCTTTGTACAATCTCTCGTATGAGGTGATATTTACGTTTAATGTGCTCCACTTTTCAAAGTAAACACATATCCCGAGGTAGACTTTTGGGAATCCTTACCTGACTGAAAATCCGAGTTTGTGTACCCCAAAGGTACTAGACCATTTGCCTGGTAAATCAACATATAATCCTTAGTTTTTTTCAGGTACTTGATTATATGTTTTACCGCTGTTCAATAGTCCTGCCCTAGATTAGACTGTTATCTGTTAACCATGCTAACAAAACATGTCGGGTCTAGTGCACAGTATAGCATACATGAGGCTTCCTATTGCTAAAGTATAAAGAACTGCCTTCGTCTTTTTTATCTCATCAGGTGTCTTAGGACACTAGTTCTTTGATAGAGTGATTCCATACCTGAAAAGGAGAACCCTTTCTTAGAATTTTGCATGCTAAAACGAGTAAGGACAGTATCGATATAAGTAGCTAATGATAAACCCACCATCCTCTGTTTTCGATCTCGCATAAGCTTGATTTTGAGGATGTGACTGGTTTCTCCCAAGTCTTTCATATCGAACTGGTCGAATAACCATACCTTCACCAAAGATAACACCTCCACATCGTTTTTGATGAGCAAGATATCATCTACGTAAAGTATTAAAAACACTCCACACTTCTTTCACGCTCTTGTACACACGGGACTCGTCAGGACTTTGATCAAAACCATAAGACTTAATGGTTTAATCAAATCGAGTATTCCAAGACCTAGATGCCTGCTTAAGTCTATTAATAGATCTCTTAAGCTTGTACAATATGTGCTTTTGGCCTTCTGATATAAATTCGACTAGTTGTATCATAGAGATACATTTGTCAAGACTTCCGTTAAGGAAAGCCGTCTTGACGTTTATTTGTCGAATTTCGTAATCGAAATGAGCCGCAATGGATAAGAGAATCCGGATAAACTTAAGCGTGGCTACCGACGAAAATGTTTTCTCATAATCGATCCATTCTTTCTGAGTAACTCTTTTGTAATAAGCTTAACTTTGAAAGTTTTCACTTTCCCGTCTGCTTCTCTCTTCTTCTTCTAAATCC
Source organism: Heliamphora pulchella (assembly GCA_032270985.1). Taxonomy (NCBI): domain Eukaryota; kingdom Viridiplantae; phylum Streptophyta; class Magnoliopsida; order Ericales; family Sarraceniaceae; genus Heliamphora; species Heliamphora pulchella. The sequence goes on along the minus strand of JAULJZ010195973.1, from coordinate 2,448 downwards.
ACTTGCAATAACTAGTGATGAAGAAGTGGGCTTAGGATAAAGAATTTCTTATTCCTCTAGATAAATCTCTACCGCTAAAGCGTACTCATAGGCATCTTCTAAGTAGTTATAAGAATGCAAATTCTTATCTTGGATTTCTTGGCATAAGTCAAAAAGCAATTGATTAGCAACATTACACGGGGTGCGACAAGTGTCTAACGATTTTAATAAATATTTAAACTTTACAAAATATTCAAAGACACTAGCATTTTGTTGCATGAGATTGTTGTTGAGCATTTGTTGCTTATGAATTGCTATCAGTTCTTTATCAAGGCCATCTATGTTGCTCCTTAAGAAGTGCATAAGACCTTGAATGATGTTCATGTTATCTTCGAAGCAGTTCATTTTTTTTTTCCTTCTTAATTTTTTGATTACTTTTGTTGTTATTGACTCTTTTTTTTTTTTCACTTTATTTTTAATACCTTTTTATGTCATATGGATTAGACTGCAAAATGGGTTGGGCCTGAGTTGGTTGTAAGGAGTGTAATGGACTGATGTGGTATTGGCTTTGTGCTTAAAGGTGTGGCTTGGGCAAGAGTAGGGTAACTGTAAGACAAATGATTGGGTTTGGTTTGTGCGTGGGTTAACATTTATTTTGTGGGGGATGTGATTTGGATTTCCTTTATGGGTCAAGAAAACGGGTCTGGTTTTGCGGGGTCTTAGATTTTAGCCAGATCACCAGGTAGTTTAAGGTTAAGTTTTTTTATTTTTTTTGGTCAAACGGGTCAAGCCAATGGATCTGGCACAACGTGGCTTTTTTTTTCTTTGCGGCTAGGGGGGAGAGAGAGAGAGAGAGAGAGAGAGATTTGGTGGCGACGGTGCAAGGAGAAAGCGGTATAGGCAGCGACGACGACACCAAGGGAAAGCGGTGGAGGTTGCGGTGGTAGTGCCAAGGTGAAGCGGCATAGGTAGCGGAGGTAGCGCGAAGAGGCAAAGGTGCGAGTGACAGAGGATTCTACGGTTTTGGGAGGAGGCGGCGGTGGTAGCGCGAAGAGGCAAAGGTGCGAGCGACATAGGATTCTAGGGTTTTGGGAGGCGATAGCGGTGGTGATGTGAGGTGGCGACGAATGAAGCGATGGCTTTGATGGCTCTGACGGCTCTGGCAAGTGGTGCGGGCGAAGGATGGTGCTGATTGTTGCGGTGGCGATTGAGGCTGGCATCGATGGTGGCGATTGGGATTGGTGTCGATGGTGGCGAAGGTATCAGTGGCGAGAGAATGCTGTGGACGGCGACGAGTAGCTGTTGAAGGATGAAGAAAATTCGTCACTGGGACAGAGTGATCGAGTGGTCTGGGGACCGATCGGTCGGTCTGCAGCGATATTGAGAGTAGAAAAGACCCAATTGGGCGACTGAGGACTAATTGCGCAGTTTGATCGGGACTTCGATTTTAAAGGCTGCTAAGGTTACAGTAGCTGTGTAGTTTTTTGACCTATTTTTGTTATTCCTTTGTCCCAAAAACATCTCTCTTGTATTCTTCCAAGTTTATGGTGAAAAGTGTGAGTCTGTGGATATAGGCACGTTTTGCCAAACCACATAAATTTGCGTGTTTCGTTCTTGTGATTGCTTTTGTTGTTCGTTTTCATTCTTGTGTGACTTGTGCGTGCTTTGATGACTTGTGAGTGGGATTGTCAAGATCGAATTCAATCCCCAACAACTGGTATTAGAGCTCCAGGTTTGGAGGTTGAAGAGCACGTATGGCAGAAGAAGGAAAGTCGACAGGGATCAAGAAGTTTGACGGAACAAATTTGGGTATTGTAGGATGCAGATTGGGGATTATCTATATGGGAAAAAGCTACACCTGCCTCTCATGGGTATGAAACCAGAGGACATGAAGGATGACGAGTGGAGTCTGCTCAACAGACAGGTATTGGGTATCATTCGGTTAACGTTGTATAGAGCAGTGGCACACAACGTTGTCAAGGAGAAGACCACAACAGACTTGATGGTGTCTCTTGTTAGAATAAGAGAGAAAGAAAGAATACGGAAAAACGTGTATTCCCATTGTGAAACGTACACACATATTTATTAAGCAATGAGAGCATACAGTAGATACTGTGGGCATCCCTACAAGATATTATTAATACTTAATATATTAATACTAAATATACTCAACACCCCTCTCAAGTTGGAGTATAGATATCAATCATGCCCAACTTGTTATAAATGTAGTGAACCCGAGGCCCGGGCAGTGCCTTAGTGAACACTTCAGCCAACTGTTCTCCAGATCGAACAAAGCCAAAATCAATAGTGCTATTCTTATACTCTTGGCGGATGAAATGACAGTTGATCTCGATGTGCTTAGTCTGCTCATGAAATACTGGATTAGTAGCGATGTAGACAGCAGACTTATTGTCACACCACAATTTGGTAGGACCCATAGGCGGTTCATCTAATTCAGTGAGAAGCTGT
>JAULJZ010195962.1:0-20295 GCA_032270985.1 Heliamphora pulchella | reverse complement strand
GGGGTTCATTTATCGACCGAAGGATGACTACGGGTCCCAAAGGGATTCCAAAGGCACCCCCGGCATGGGGCCATAGCTTTGATATAACTTGCATTTCTATGCAAGTTATATCAAAGAGGGGCAACTGTAGACACCCCAATTTGACCTCGCCTAATCTTAGGAGAATTCAATGATGAAAACAGGTAGAATTGTGCCTCAGTACGATCCTCAAAAAGTGATCCAAGCTCGGTATTTGAACCCGAAACCTTCAAACCAATGAAATTTTGTCGAACTATTGAAACTTGCTGGCCAAGTAAGGCGACCGCCAATAGAACCTCTTGGAAACCCTAGCCAAAAGTGGCGACCCCCAATTTTCATTGTGGCAACCGCCAATAGAACCCTTTGAAAACTTCTTTCAACATGGCGACCGCTATGTCCAATATGACAACCGCCAACTCCAAATGGCCTGGCGTGTCCCAAAAACGTGGCAACATCTCATTGGCTGAAGAACTCCATAAATACCGTACCTCTGGTACGTTTTTTAGAACAGAATTGGAGTGAGAGGTTTTGAGAGTGAAGCTTTGTCGAGTCGCCGAGCAATTTCGAGCCCCGACGTCGAGGTCCTGCAGAAAAATCGAGATCTGAGCCTTTTGACGCCTACATTGCTAGCCTTGCTTGGATCACCAACCGAGAATTGGCCATTGAAGTACATTCCCAACTTAAGGATTTTTCGACAATCTAGGTATCTCGTTTGGATCCCCGATCCTTCTAACTCCATCCCCACTCTCTTGGAGTGATCGGGTTAAAATTCAATTTTAATTCACGTTTTTCTTTCATTTACATTGTTAATCCTATTTAATTTGGTTATCTTCTTTAACTGTTTAGTTACTAATTTTCTCACACTCACACTTAGCACATTGTAATTTTTTTTTTTATTTGCATTCATTAAATTAGTGCTAACATATCTTAGCAATTACAACTTAATAATGTTGTTAATTGTTATAATAATGCACTTATATTTATGTGAATGTAGTAATTAATATTACATTTCACATTTAAAGTTAAATAGTTATTTTTTTAAAGTTCTTTTATCCTTCTAACATTAGTTTAATTTACTTTACTAGCATTCTATTTCATGTTCTTTTTTTTTCTTAATTTAATACTCTATTTTATTTTAATTTCCTTTAGTTTAGTATTTCTTTTATAACTTTTATTTTTCATTTCTTTATCTTTTCTTTCAATATTAATGTAATTTTTTTTCTACTATTCTATTTTCTTTGCTTCCTTATAATACTTTATTTAATATTTTTTTTCTTTTAATATTAGCTAATCTTTAATGTTAACATGTCTTTTTTTTTATGGCAATGTAGTTTTATTTTTTTTTCTTTTAATGTTCCATCTTATTTTTTTCTTCCCTTTTAATGATAGCTTAAATTAATTTCATCTAGCCTTTCTTTCCTTTTTCTTTTCTCTCAATATTAGTGTAATTTCTCTTTTAGTACTTATTTTATTCTTCGTTCTTTTCTTTCATTTCATTGAACCAAAAAAAAATCATAAAGAAATGTTCTTAAGCTATATTTTCTCCTCTTTTTGTTTTCTTTTCTTTTCATTTTCTTGTATCTCTTTTAAAATATAGAAATGTAAATAGTTAGTTTTCTTTCTCGATTAGTTTGATAAGTATTTTCTAATTCCTTTGTTTTTAGTATAAATTTTCTTTAGTAAGCTCTTCCTTTATTTTCTTTAAATCTGTAAATTCTCTTTTGCCATAACACTCTTATGTTTGTTAATAAACCTTCTTTATTTTTAAATAGGATTTTTATGTATCTTTTATCTTATATTTCTTATTTTCTTTTAAATACTCATCATGTTAATGCCAACCTAATTTGTTTTGATAATATGCATGTTTTTAGTTACTTTGAAATCATGTTTAGAATAATCTTTGCCAACCTAATTTGTTTTGATAATATGCATATTTTTAGTAACTTTGAAATTATGTTTAAGTAATTTTAACATTTTCTAGCATATTTTTGTTCACTTATGCAAATCATGATAGGTAGTTTATTTTTGTAAAAATTACATGTGGAAGTGTTCCATGTATCCTTTAGTTAGAAATTACATGCCGTAGGACTTAGAATTTTCATTTTGATATTTATTTTATTTGGCATTCTATGTACGTATGTTATATATTTTTCGTATTTGATTTTGAACGTTATCTCTTTGCCTCCATTTTCTTTAGTTGCTAGCATTTGAGAAATTCTATTAAAGAACCAATGATGATTAGTAGAGGCCAACCTTATGGTTGGGCGAACGAGGTGCCTAACACCTTTTTCGATTCATACCTTAGCCCCCGACCCCTTTTTCTCTAGTTTAACATTCTAAAGATCAGTAAACCATTTTTGTTTTTCTTAGCTTTTTTTCAAAAACTAAGTGGCGACTCTATTTTCAATAAAAAAGAGATTTCAAAATTTGGTTTTCAAGGTATTAAAGGATTTTTCAAACATCTTTGAATTCTGTTATTTTTGAAATTTTTTTTTTTCAAAACTCCTAAATCCCAACGCCACACCCTCGGGTTTCGGATCCGTAAATTAAGTAGTTACGCTATTGTAACTCCATATAGAACTTGTTATTACCTGGTAGGTCTTAAGTGGTTCAGGACTAGGATAATGGGTAGGAGCCTATAGTTGTTACCTTTGTCCTTATGTGTGGCAGAGTCGGTACATAAGATTTATTTTATCTTATTTATCTCGGTTGTGTGGTCCGAGTGGAGAATACTATTTTTCTACTATTTTTTCTTAACTGTTGCACGATTGTTGCTCTATTAGCAATACATGGTTTTAAAGATGAAAACATGGGATTTTGTGAAATAAAACTGTTTCAGGCTCGTGTTTGTTTGATGGAAAAACTTGTGATTTTCAGGATGAAAACCCTTTTTTGCTCCTGTGAGTGAGTCAGCTTGTACTATAATTGTATATCCTGCTTTATGACTTTATAGTCTTTTTCTATTGGATCTCGGCTCAAGGTGTGGGATTTTGTGCAAACTTTTTTCAGGTGAAAATAATTACGTGGAGTTGGCCTAGAGGTGCCCGTGGTGATGGAAGACTGGATGGAGTTTTCCTTTTGTTTGACATGTACTCTTTTACATGTGATGTCTATTTCTGAAGGCGAGTCTTGTACGCCTTGAGACGACATACTTTATACATGCATGGACATAATGTATTCTGGTTATGAGAGTGAACCTTGGGTACTCTTTTTACTTCCAACTATTAGATTTTTTTTGGTTATTGGTTTTCAATCAAAATTTTATTTTCTCTTATAGTTGGCTTTTTGTGTGACCCTGGAGTTAGGGTTGTGACAACTTGGTATCAGAACTCTGGATTCGAATACCTAAGAGCCATGAGAAAGAGGGTGCATCACCTTATGAGGATGTGCGTGAGTTTGACTGCATGTGTTTAAGTGTTTTTATAACATAAGCATGATAGCCTGTTCAGTATGATGGTTGTGTATACGTGGGTATGGAGGTTGGACCTTAGGATCGATTAGTCTTGCCTTCGAGCGTTTAGATTAACAAACTTAGAAGCCAAGTTAGGAAGGCATTTGGCCGACATGTTTTCTAGTAAGGAACCTAAGTAGGTAATCCAGGTGGACGAGTCTTTCTTGTTGGTTCTCCTCAGTATGTGCGATGGGTTGACATAATTCTAAGTGGCTATGTGTTAGCATGCTTATGTATGTTATGTCTTTTACATTAGAAATAACATGTGGTATAGAAGCTTATCCTATTATGTTGCTTTCGTATAGAATATGTCCGCGCAGAGCGAACGAGGCCGTGGTCAAGGCCGTGGCCGTGGTTCTGGCCGAAGGGATGTTCCAGTCTCAAATATTGAGGATGCTAACGCTCCCCAAGGACCAGTTGACGGGGTAGATCTATTGCGTGAGAAGGTAGGCTCCATCCGACAACTGGCAGACGCCACTAGGGGAAGGAAGAGCATACCCAAATCAAGGGCAACGGTCGCAATGCGCGAGTTTTGCCGTCTAGACCATCCTACCTTTTCTGGAGATTCCAACCCTACAGTAGCTACAGAATGGCTAGAGCTGGTTACCAAAATTTTAGACACGCTTCAGATAGAGGAAGATGATCAGAGAGTTACTTTTACTGCCTTCCAATTGAGGGGGATTGCCCACATGTGATGGAAGTTTTCTAGGACTACAGTGGGAGACACTTGGGAGGCGTTCACGAAGGTGTTTCTTGAGAAGTATTTTTCTACAACTTTGAGAGATCGTTACAGAGAGGACTTCCTTTTTCTTACTTAGGGAACGATGACAGTAGTCGAGTATGAGGCCGAGTTTACTAGCCTATCCCAGTTTGCACAGGAGATGGTGCCCACTGATGAGTTCTGTGCAAAGAGATTCGAAAGAGGCTTGAGGCCCGCTATTAGAGATAGAGTGGCAGCATTCCGAATGTAGGTCTTTACAGAGTTAGTAGAGACGGCCATGAAAGTAGAAGACACCCTAAACAAGACGCGTAGAGACAGAGATAGTAGGAGTCAGCAAGATAGGGGACGTGCACCGAGTTAGGGGCGCAGGGAGAACAAGCGCCGAAGGATGTCTTATCCGAGTTCTTATCTAGTGGGGTCGTATTAGCCACAGTCTTCTGTACCCACGCCTCCCGTAGCCTCAACGGGAAGGTCAAATCAGAGAGAGCTTATCTGTCATAGATGCAAATGGCCAGGGCATCATGCGGTAGAATGCCGGAGTCCAGCGCTTGTTCAGGCACAATTGCAGTCGTAGGCGTAGGGGAGGGAGCCAGTAGTATGTTTTGAGTGCGGCCAGTCTTAGCATATTCGTAGGAACTGCCCCAAGGGAGGGAGTATGCAGAGTACAGTGGGAGCACCTGTTACTCCATCTGCCCAGGGACGTCTGCCATCTAGATTTGCAGAAGGGGGTGCCTCAGTACAGTTTGGCAGACAGTCGATAGTTCAAGGCCATAGTGGGTAGGCCAAAGCACCGCAGGGCAGAGCATATGCCCTTATTGACCGTAGTTCTTGCATAGCATCGGTCGTGCCCGATGCTGCAGCTACCACATCCATGATCAGAGGTACTCTCCTAGTATATAGATCATTAGCCAGTGTCTTTATCGACATGGGAGCATCACATTCGTTTATTTTTTTTGCTTTTGTATCTGCATTGGGGTTAAAAACATAATTGTTGGGTAGCGTATTGAGCATAGAGACCCTGATCACTAGGAGTGTGAAGCTGAGTTATGTTTGTAGATCCTACGTGTTGGAGGTCGTCAGTCGTTGTTTAGAGTTTGACTTTATCATTTTAGACATGACCACATTTGATGTCATCCTAGGAATGGATTGGCTAACCACCTATTGGGCTTTTATCGATTGCGATCAATGAGGGGTTACGATCTGTACACTGGCGGGTGATTGTTTTTGTTACGTGGGTGATCGGGATGAGGATTTGGTGTCTATGCCCGGTATGGCTCAGGATCGAGGGAATTTGAGTTTTCTCTTCTTTGCTCTCATGTTGGACGAGGTGGTTAGGATTCGAGGAGAGTTACCCTCAGTGGTTCGTGACTATCTAGATGTCTTTCCTGACGATCTATTCGAGTTGCCACTGAGCCGCGAGGTAGAGTTTTTTATTGATTTGGTTCCAAGAGCTGCTCTCATTTCTATGCCATCTTACCGCTTCGCACTAGCTGAGTTGCGAGAACTCAAGGTGTAGCTTCAGGAGTTACTTGACAAGGGGTTTGTACATCCAAGTACGTCACCGTGGGGAGCTCCAGCTCTCTTTGCTAAGAAGAAGGACGGGTCCTTGCGCTTATTTATTGATTACCGAAAGCTGAATCAGGTGACAGTAAAGAACAAGTATCCTATGCTAAGGATTGATGACTTGTTTGATCAGTTGACGGAATTCATTTGCTTCTCAAAGATTGACTCGTGGTCAGGGTATCATCAGCTGAGAATTAGGGACGTGGACATAGCTAAGACTACCTTTCGCGCTCGTTATGGTCACTATGAGTTTCTGGTTATACCGTTCGGTCTGACGAACGTCCCAGCAACATTTATGGGTTTGATGAACTGCATCTTTCATCAGTATCTGGACAGCTTTGTAGTGCTGTTTATGGATGATATCCTCATTTATTCATCCACAAGGGAGGCGCATGAGGAGCACCTACGTGTCATTTTACAGATTCTGAGAAAGCATCGCTTGTATGAAAAGTTTGAGAAGTGCGAGTTTTCGATGTCAGAAGTAAGATTTCTTGGACACGTGGTGTCGACAGACGGTGTAGCAGTGGATTCTTCGAAGACAGATGCAGTGACGGGTTGGGAACGATGGAAGAATGTCTTTGAGATCCGTAGTTTTCTGGGTTTGGCAGGCTACTATCGATAGTTCGTGAAGGATTTTGCTAGACTTGTCGCGCCGATGACATGTCTTATGCGGAAGGGAGTTGTGTTTGTTTGGAGTGAGTCTTGTGAGTCGACATTCCAAGAGTTGAAGATGAGGTTGACTAGTCCACCTGTGCTGATTATTCTAGAGAGAGGTTTAGGGTATACAGTGTACTGCGATGCATCACATGACGGTATGGGCTGTGTTTTGATGCAGGCAGATAATGTTGTAGCCTATGGTTCGTGATAGTTGAAGACGCATGAGAAGAACTATCCTACACATGATTTGGAGTTGGCAGCCGTGGTCTTTGCCTTGAAAACATGGCGTCACTACCTCTATGGTGAGCATTTTGAGATTTTCTCCGATCACAAGAGTTTAAAATATTTATTTTCGCAGAAAGACCTGAACTTACGCCAGCGACGATGGATGAAGTTGTTGAAAGATTATGATTTGGACTTGCAGTACCATCCGAGGAAGGCCAATGTGGTGGCTGACGCTCTTAGTATGAGATCTCATGGGTCGTTAGCTTCCATGGCTATACGCGAGTGGGATACGCTTGGAGAGATCAGTGAGTTTGATTTGTGTCTCCAGGAGACTGAGGGAGGCGCCACCTTATTTTTTGTAGTTTCACGGCCGGCGTTGATCACACGTATACTAGAGGTCCAACAGACGTATACTAGAGGTCTCCAGGATACAGCGGGCTGGGTTGTGAGTTCATATTAGAGTTTGCGTTTGGCTGAGAGGTTGTTTGTACCAGAGGCATGCTGTGCGGATATACTGCATGAGTGCCATCATTCTCTCCTTGCAGTGCATCTTGGAGGCACAAGAATGTATCACGATCTGCGCCGTCAGTTTTGGTGGACGGGAATGAAGAAGGATGTGCTTCAGTTTGTTTCCCATTGCCTTACTTGTCAGCAGATAAAGGTGGATTATCAAAGGCCAGCAGGATTATTACAGCTACTGCCGATATCAGAGTGGAAGTGAGAGAATATTACGATGGACTTCGTGACGAGACTTCCAAGATCACCTAAAAAGCACGACGCTATTTGGGTGGTGGTTGATAGGTTAATGAAATCTGCACACTTTCTCCCTATCTGTGTGAAGGATCCAGTGAACAGACTGAGTAGATTGAACGTTAGAGAGATAGTCCATCTGCATGGAGTGCCCGTATCTATTATTTCTGACCGAGACCCGCGCTTCACATCGCACTTTTGGCAGAGTCTGTATGGTAGACCGCGTAGATCACCCGTGTGTTGGATAGATGTGGGAGAGACCACAGTTTTGGGACCCGACTTGGTGCGGGAGACGATTGAAAAGATTTTTGTGATTCGCCAATGCCTAGTAACAGCTTAGAGTCACCAGAAGAGTTATGCTGATCGGAGAATGAGACCTTTAGAGTTCGTAGTGGGGGATCACGTGTTTCTGAAGGTCTCGCCACGTAGAGGCTTGATGCGGTTTGGTTGTAGCAGGAAGCTATCACCACGCTTTATTGGATCATTTGAAATCCTAAAAAGGATAGGGGAGGTAGCATACCATTTAGCTTTGCCACCTCAGTTGGAGTCCGTGCATAAAGTATTTCACGTTTCCATGCTTTGGAGGTATGAGTCTGACCCTTCACATGTTCTGGATTAGGCCGAGCTACAGGTTGACGAGGATGTTACGTATGAGGAGCGGCCAGTAAAGATTCTAGACATGAAAGAGCAAGTGTTGCGAGGAAGGACAATTGCTTATGTTAAGGTCCTATGGCATCATCATGGAGTTGAGGAGGCAACATGGGAGCTTGAGTATGGAGTTTGAGCTAGATACCTGGAGTTGTTTACTTTGTGACCTTGTGGTGAATTTCGGGGACAAAATTCCTACAGAGGGGGAGAGTTGTGAGACCCGGTTCTGTTTTATTTTGATATATATATATATATATACGTGTTTAACGTATTCCTTTCAATACGTGTATATCCCTGATGTATGAGTCATGCTTCTTTATCGTAGAACTGTATGTTGTATGTGTTTTACCTACGTGTTTTACGCTTGTTCGGGGCTTAGAAGGTCTGTTACACAGTTTTTTAGTTTGTTGGCTGGACAGTGGCAATTCATTCAACTGAAGGGGTGTTTTCAGTCGACTGAGTGCCTACTGGTTGGGTTCAGTCGACTGAGGTTGGGAACTCAGTCGACTCAGTTGTGTCGGTGGGACATTTTTGGCTTTTCCAATAGTCATTCAGTCGACTGATTTGGTGGGTTCAGTCGATTGAATCCTTGTTCGGGGCTGAGACTATAAATATCAAGTCTTGACTAGATATTTTACAAAACCTTTCTTCCAAGCTAAGTTTCGTTTCCTCTACCTTCTCTCTAGACTTTTGGGTGGCCTGGGCTTAGTTTTTGACAATCAGTTGGTGGATTCTTGTTATCCACGCTACGGTCCCCGCTTTCATCTTGGAAGAATCTCGTTTTGATGAAGTTCATATTTGCATATAGATCAAGGCGTCGAGTTTTTGACTCTTCGAGGTAGGATCATAGACTACGTTGTCTTTAAAGAGTGCTATGTGTAATCATAGATCTTTTCACCGATTGAAATCGCTTGAAACTACTTTCAAAGTTGTATTTTTCATGTTTAAACCATGTTGTTTGGATAAAAAGCATGTTTTTTGCTTTTTATTTGTTTATTACATGATATGAACTTGTGCATATTCATGGTTTTCAAAAAGATGGTTTTGTAACTGGAGGATTTATGAAAATCATGAGAAAAACGTATTTTTGAGGTTTGGAGCTGACCCTCGGGTTGAGTCTTAGCTTTTAAACATTTTGATGGAAACGATGAAATATTTTGTGCGATCTCTATGCTGATGGATGGATCTTTATACATGTTGATGTATAATTGTGAAAATATTTTCGTAGTCGAGCTACGTAATGGTTTTTAAATGATTTCTATAGATGTACCGTGACAGTGGATGTGTTGAGTTGGGCTTCTATTACTCCTCAGTGGAAGTTCGAAAACGTGCGCAGAGTAGGTGCTTTGTACCTTCGTTTTAATCCTCATAAATTAAGCGGTGGGTGCTTTGTACCCTCGGGTTTCGGGCCCGTAAATTAAGCAGTTACGTTATTGTAACTCCGTATAGAACTTGTCATTACCTGGAATGCCTTAAGTGGTTCAGGACTAGGGTAATTGGCAAGAGTCTATAGTTGTTACCTTTGTCCTTGTGTGTGGCAGAGTCGGTACATAGGATTCATTTTATCTTATTTTCCTCGGCTGTGTGGTCCGAGTGGAGAATACTATTTTTCTACTATTTTTCCTTAATTGTGGCACGATAGTTGTTCTGCTAGCGATACATGGTTTTAAGGATGAAAACGTGGGGTTTTGTGAAATAAAACTATTTGAGGCTCGTGTTTGTTTGATGAAAAAACTTGTGATTTCCAAACTTGTAATTTTCAGGACGGAAAACCTTTTTTGCTCCTGTGAGTGAGTCGGCTTGTGCTATAATTGCATATCATGTTTTATGGCATTATAGTCTTTTCTTATTGGGCTTCGACTCACAGTGTGGGATTTTGTGCAAATCTTTTTTAGGTGAAAATGATTACGTGGATTTGGCCTAGAGGTGCTCGTGGTGATGGAAAACTGGATGGAGTAATTCTTTTGTTTGACATGTACTCTTTTACATGTGATGCCTATTTCTGAAAGCGAGTTTTTTACGCCTTAAGGCGATATAGTTTATGCATGTATGGATATAATGTATTCTGGTTATGAGAGTGAACCTTGCGACATACTTTTCAATCAAAATCTTATTTTCTCTTATAGTGGGCTTTTTGCGTGACCCTGGAGTTAGGGGCGTGACAGACTACATAATTCATGTCAACAAGGGGAAAAAATCTAGAACTTCTTTTCATTCTAAAAATAAGATTTCAACTTCTTAGCCATTATAACTATTACACATTGATTTATTTGCGCCTACAAGGACTCTGGCTCAGAGGCAAATGGTATGCTCTTGTTGTGGTTGACGATCTCTCTAGATATAGGGTAATGTTCCTAGCTCATAAGGGTAATGCCTTTTGAAAATGTTGATTTAAAAAAAATGAAGAACATGGTATAAACCATAACTTTTCAGCTCTTATAACCTCTCAACAATATAGTGTAGTTGAGAGGGTGAATAAGACTCTTGAAGAAATGGTTAGAACTATGATTGATGAGAATAATCTACGAAGGTATTTTTTGGATGAAGCAATTAACACCGCGAGTTATATAATAACTCATGCTATGATAAGAGTCTCTCTCAAGAAAACTCCATATGAAATGAATTATGAAATGGAAAAAACCCTAAAACAAGTTATTTTCATGCTTTTGGTTGTATATGCTTTTTTTTGTACAACAACAAGGATAACTTGGATAAGTTTGATACAATATTCGATGAAGCAATCTTCCTTGGATACTCTACTTCGAGTAAGGTATATAGAGTGTTTAATAAAAGAACTCAAGTGGTTGAAGAATTCACTCACGGAGCCTTTGGTGAAACTAATCATAGCTCTTCCAATGATTTCATTACTGATGGTGTTGTAGACATTGAAAAAGGTTTTGAGCATATTTTATCAAGGACAAAGAAGAAGCTACTCTTTTTCGCAGTCGGGCCGGCTTGAAAGCGGGGAATAAAATAAGATAAAAACTCCAAGTGAAGTCCTTCAAGAAATTGAAAATGTCAATCAAAGCACTTTGAGGCTTCCAAAAGAAAGGATATATGCTCATGGACATCCAAAAGATTTAGTCATTGGTGATCCATTACAAGGTATAAAAACTCATTCTTTGTTTCATAATATTTGTAGCAATCTTGTCGACCTATTTCAAGTAGAGCCAAAATGTAGAAAATAGAAAATGATAAGTGTTGGATTTTCGCTATGCAAGAAGAGATAAACAGTTTGAAAGAACACAAGTTTGGACTTTAGTACTTAAACGATATGATCACTCCATAATTGAAAAAAAAAAGATTTTTAGAAATAAAATTGATGAATCTAGAGTGGTGATTAGGAATAAAGTTCAATTAGTAGCTCAAGATTACAACTAAAAAAATAAATTAATTTTGATGAAACTTTTGGCCCCGTAGCAAAGCTTAAAGCTATTAGAATGGCATTTGCCTTTACTTCGTTAATTTTTTTTTTGAACTTTATCAAATGGACTTGAAAAGTGTCTTCTAAATGACTTTATATCAGAAGAAGTTTGTGTGAAACAACCTTCCAAATTTGAAAATTGTGACATGTCAAATCACATTTACAAACTCACCAAATCTTTGTGTGGTTTAAAACAAGCTCCAAGAGCTTAATATGAAAGATTAAGCAAGTTCTTGATTAAAAAAGGCTTTAGAAGAGGAAAAGTTAATATCACTCTTTTTAAAAAATCTAAAGATGATGATATACTTGTAGTTTAAGTTTATGTGGAGGACATCATCTTTGAATCTACTAATGAAGAGTTGTGGAAGAATTTTTCTAAATGCATGTAAGAAGAATTTAAAATGAGTATGATGAGTGAGTTGAACTTTTTTCTTAAACTTCAAATTAAGCAATCAAAGGAAGAAAACTTCATCAATCAGTCAAAAAATACTAAGGACCTGCTCAATAGATTTGGAACGGAGAATGTCAAGCCAATATGGACACCAATGTGTCCTATAACTAAGCTTGACATGAGAATAGTAAGCTAATCAATAAAAAAATGTAGAGGTATGATCCGCTCTTTACTTGACTTGATTGCCAGTAGACCTGATATTATATTCTGCATTTACATTTGTGCTAGATTTTAATCTTATCGTAAAGAATCGAATCTGATAGTAGTTAAACACATATTTAGATATCTTTTAGATACATAAGATCTAGGATTTTTACATCCTAGAGGAATAGCCTTTGATGTTTTGACTATTCAGATGATGACTTTGTATATAAGGTTGATAGTAAAAGTACTAGTCAAACTTGTTAATTCGTAAGACACTCACTTCTTTAGATGAAACAACTGTTAGAAGACTTTGGTTTTATCTTTGATCATATTCCTATTAAATGCCATAACATAGGTATGATTAACTTGACACGAAATTCTGTCCAACACTCTAGAACTAAGCACATAGAGATTAGACATCACTTCATCACATTTAAAAAGAAAATATTATATTGGAAAATATTAATACAGATCATTAATTGACATATATATTTATGAAACTCTAAATGAAGAGAAATTTTGTTATATTAGAAGAGAACTTAGCATGCAGAATCCTTTGAATTAATGCATATAGACGTTTTACATGATAAACTTTTGCTTCGGCCCAATAAATTTCCTTAATCCTCTTCCTAAGTGAAAAGAGTCGACACCCCTATGTTTAAAACCTTCTCTTAACAAAAGTGTCAACACAACCAATGAAAGTGTCAAACCTTGAGGCCTTACATCATTCTATTAAAAAGTGTTAAACACACTTTCAAAATGTGTCGACACCCTTTATCAGGTTGAATCGAAGGTCCTCTTCTTCTCGTCTCTTCACCGTACTTTTCTCTCTTAAACTTCAAACCTCTCTGATGAACAAGTGCAACCCTTGGTTTCTCTTTGAAATCTATTCTTTTCTTAATCTTTTTGTTTCAATATCACTTTTAATCCCTTTTCTCCCCTTTGAAAATGCTAAATCTCTCATTTTAGTTTCTTTTAGTGCTAAATAGGGTGGACATTTTACCCCTTGCTTTGACCTATTGAAATCATCACGGATCTTCTTCTTTCTACTCCTCTATGGCCATGAAATCAACTTCAAAAGGGACATTGAAGAAGGAAAGATCTAATTTGGAGATTGGGGAAAGATCCAGCATCAGAGGTAAGGGCAAACAGGTAGCAAAAGAGTCGCGAGAGAAAGCATGGAATCGAAGTTGATATTTCGTAACACAATAGTCAAGGAATGATTCTACAATGGTTTCGCTAATCAAAAAATCATTTCAAGTAGGTGCATCCATTTCCACTTCTTTGAGTCTATTGGCATAAGATTTTAGAACTAGTTTGAGACACTAATATGGATCCCTTTCCTCACCATAAAAGAACATGTCTATAACAAAAGAAAGGGGTTCAGGTCCAGTTCACAAAATGTCTATAACAAAATCTCTCTCAAGCACATGAAGCTTGTGTTGGTTAATGGAGTTTGGACTAAGAAATAGTCTTTCTCTTCCACACACTCTATAACAACTCAACCACCTAACTCTCTTATTGAACTTATCTCTTCCTCTCCACCACCCTCCTTAGCCAGGCTATCCTTTTGGGCACCCTTCTCTCCATCGTCATATTCTACACCTTTCTCACCCTCTCTTCCTCCTTTAGTCATAGAAAGTCAACTTGAGACTCTTAAGTCGCCACTCTAGATGCCACACTCACCTCTTCTTTGGTTGATCTACATGAGGGAGTCAACGAACAATTTGAGGCCTTGAGTCATAGGGTATACATGATTGAGTAGAGTGTCCCCCACCATGTGCTTCAAGGTCTAAGAAATTAAAATAAAAGATAAAAAATGCTGGTAAGATTCGAGATGCTCTAGTTACTCATGTGCAATGAAGTCTTGATGCAATGGTTTGTTCGAATAAATGCATTCTGAATAAAATTTGATGAGAATATGATGACGGCTTGGTTATTGCAGTGAAAGCTAATATTTCTCATATAGTGGACCACATGGCTTTAGATGAAAACTAATATTTCTCATATAGAGGACCACATGGCTTTAGATGAAAACTGCTAAGAAAAGTAATCTCCAAAAAAAAATGTGGAAACTAAAGAAGAAAGGAAAGCCCGCATTCGAAAAGAGAATGAACTGACTATGATGGCTCAGTTTGATGCCCTTGAGGAGAGAAACCATAGCTAAAAGGATGGCGGTGCTAAAGAGAAATAGACCACACAGATGCACGCTAAGCAACAATAGCAAATGCACATGCAGCAGTTCAATAACTTTTTATCACCCTCTTTTGTTTCACTTTTCTTATCTTGATTTGTTGATCTCCATGCTTTTGATTCCTCATTCCTTTTTGTTGATGACAAAGTGGGAGAAGTAACATGATCCCTACAAGACTTGCATGAATTTTCTTTCTTGTCATGTGTGCACATCCTTTGTTCATAATTTTTTATTTAAGAATATTTTAAGAATTGAATGATCTTTTGTTGTCCTTGAATCTTTAAGAATATGTTAAGAATTGAATACTCTTTGTTGTCCTTGAATCGTGGGAATGGTTATTTTTTTCAATCAGTGAAATATTCTTTTTTCTGTGTTATACACTTGTTCTTAATTTTTTTTCTCACATGCTTAATAAAGGAATGTAGATATCTAGGGGAGCTCTAGCATTCTTTTTGTGGTTGATATGAATCTTCTTGCTCTCTCTTGAAAACTTTTTAAAAGAGGATTGTAATCCTCAAAAAGGAAGATATAGTTAGCCCAAGGTTCTATATTTTAATGATTTTGTTGATAATAAAATTTTTCTCAAATAATAATTCGTCTTTAAGTTTGTTCCCAGCTGTTTGGTAATTAAAATCAATATTGAGTGCTCTTTTTCTTAAAAAAATCTTTAATATCAAAGTTTAAAATTCTTTAAACTTTTTAAATTCATAGTTAGATCTATTTTCAAAAAAATGCACTCATAGTCTCTCCTTGGCTAAACCAAAAGTGTCGATACAAATATAAAAAATGTTGACACCTTTATTCAATGCCTGATATGTTTTGGTTGGTTTATCCAAAGTGTCAGCACCTTTCTTCAAAAGTGTTGACACCTTTTAACAGAGCATTTGAGCTTTTTAGGAAGGGCTAAAAGTGTCAATACCTAAAGCGAAAATGCCGACAACTTTTCACATAGAACCTCGAACAAGTCCTTGGAGGAAAAAAGTGTCGATACCTTTCCAAGTAGTGTTGACACATTTGACAAAATCATCGAATCACTTTAATAGTGTGGACACCTTGCCCAAAATGTCAATACCTTTTTGGGAGTTTTTCAAATTTCACACATGAAGGGTTTTTAATGGCACAATCTTGGCATTTATTGCCTCCACCTACCTCCAACGGATACTATTCATTTAATGCATTCTCTTGGAGCATTCAAGTTTCTATCTCACTCAACCTTAGATTTGAATTCCTTTGTCCCCCACTGTTCTTATTTGCTAAAAAATGAGTGATTGTTAGTTAATACTCTAAGATTGTTAATTCTCATTCTCCTTTTAACAAGGGTGTGTCATCCTTGGATTGATTAAGAATGTAATAGGTATACTTTGCTATTAATATAAGGAAGATTAAAAGAGTGGTGTGTTTAAAAAGCCACTTCGTGTGGATTTTAACCAAATTGTAAAGATTTAGATGCACCTGTGAAGCATTTAGTTGTAAAGATACTTGATAGATAGTGGAAAATATCAAAGAGAATCTTGAGGGGTGGATGTAGATTTGGATTGAAGCCAAATTGTTATAAATCTTACGTTTACACTCTCTCTCTCTCTCTCTCTCTCTCTCTCTTATTCATATATTATTTATTGCTTTCTAATAACTCTTAATCCTTGCCTTTATCTTTTCTAAATCATTACATCACTCTCTGAATATCTTTAGTTATTTTATTTTTTAAATTTCTATTAAAGAATTAATTTTTGATAACTTCAATTCACCCCTTCTTCAGTTGGCTACCTAGGTAACACTAGTAAGTCCTCACTTATACCCATCGGCCTTAAGGTTCCAATGTACATCTCATATGAACTTTCAAATCTTCGATTCCATTAGATTTATCAATTTTCGCATCTTAAACTTATCAGGTAATTTAGCTTCTAGAAACATGCAGAGACCCTTGATATCTAAAATGTAGTCATCCACTACTTAGTTTTTCCCAACACACTCACAATTCAATCAATCATCTCCAAATTGTCTTTGAAATGGGAATCCTTGGTGTTAGGAATGTTATAGAATGGTGTAGCGGGAAGCTACCATACGGTTCAGATTTAAATAATGTTAATTAACAAGTAATAGGGGAGGTATGTCATCTAGAGGATCAAGATAAGGTTTTTGGTGTACGGGAATATGGTCAGCCAGTGGAGTAATTTTCTCTTGCACATCAACATAGTCTTTTGCATGTTTTCCATAATGTTCATCATGTCTTCCATAGTTTACTAGTGAACAATCAAGATGGATTCTTCATCATAACTTCTCTCTAATCGATTATGAATGGCACTGTGGACCAACAAGGACTCAACTAATTTTGAGTTCGCTTAACGCTTTATTTGAAAAGTTTTTAAAACTTTTTTTAATGCTCTCAAATTACCATGTTACTCTTAACTAACACCAACAAATGGGAATTCACAAGCAAACACACACATGAAACTTATGCTTTCATGCAATCACACTTCTAGTTTATGGCTAAATAGGGTTTTGTCCTAGTAAGGATAGTTTTAAGACTAATCTACAAGTACTAGTAAGTCGGCTAGTCTCGATTGGTCATCTCCTGAACTACGATTTTAGCATACATTATCCATTCTAGGGAATGCATGTGCATGGTTGTTTTGATACCTGTACACCTACATCCTTTGATATACCTTATGGTACTAGGCTTGTGAGATAGCCTACCTTTTAAGAAAGTTCAAGGTCAGTAAGCCGAGACTCCTAATGCAAGAAAACATAAATAAATATAAAATGTGAACCATTAGTGCTTTACTGTCTAGCTCTCTTAACTAGTCTCCAGTAGTGTCGGCAGATGTCGGTAGCATTACCACTGCTCAAACCATAACATTATCACTAGACAATTATTTCATGATAAGAACAACATTCATCAATTCTAATATACGGTCGTTCGGTCATGAAGTAAAAGTGTGAAACAAAATTGGATCCGTCACTTAGTATCAAGGTCCAAGAATCTATGCATTGACTCTCTAGATTAGGATTAATCTTTTCATCACCATAGAATGGGCTCGGGAGTTAAGGTACTGAGTGGGATGGTGTTAAACCACCTCCAGCTCACCTTATGGTTAGCTCTACTCATCATTGATGGCTCGCACGATTATGTTTATGTACCTAACTAATGCATGAATGTAAGAAAAATTGCCTAGGCATACTCACCTTTTTGAAAACATGAGTTTTATAAAATAATAAGAGGAATCGTGGACATACAGTCATCCCAAGAATACAAAAAGAAAAATAACACAATAACCTCATAATCGAACCCTATTGTAATCGCTCCTCCAAGTGCTATTTGGGATGACCAGTTATAATCTCCTAATTTCGAACCTTGTCTACATCCTTACAAAGCAAATCAGTTATAAATCAAGTTCCTTTCTAGGGTTTAACCAGAATGGTGTTCAGGTGCGAGTTCCAATTATGTTCAAAAAGCGTAAGCAAATCGGTAAACTTTATTTAAAGAGAAAAAGAAATTAAAGTTTTGCAAAAACGGTTTAATTTTTTAGGGTTTTGAACCTAAACAAGTACTTCTAGCAAGTCTTAAAGACCACGAACCTGAACTTGAACCTGAACAGCTCTTTCCTTTGAACTTCTTAACTTGAGAACGCCGAAAATGGGATTGATAAAAGAGAAAAATAGTCCTAAGCGTGAAGTAATTGAACCTAATCTAAAATCTCAAACTTCATAATTGACTATGTTTTTTGAAGCAAAGTAGTACCTCTAGCTTAGCACTCTTAAACGGGTGATTCAACACCCAAACTTAACTTTTCTGAGTTTTGAATCCCTTTTTGAACTTTTTGGAATCATGATTTGATAGACCAAGGGGGACCTTTAAATAGGCTTTGAAAATTTGTATTTTGTGATCGAAAATCGATATGGGATGTACTCAAGATTCGAGAAAACCACTAAGGACAATGAGAGGGTGGGAAGGCCCTACATAGCTGGTCCAGCCATGTGGGAGGTGTCTCTATGGCCGGTTCGACCCTAGGGGCATGCCGAGTGTATTTTGTGCAACTTTTTTTGGGGTATTTCTGAGTGCTTTAGAAGCAAAATGGGCACATTCGGGCTTAGAAAAATGGACTTTCAAGTGCAAAGAACACACTTTGAAGTTCTAAAATAGCTAAAAATGAGTGTCAAGATGTGTGAAAATAAGTTTCGAAAAGGGTCAACGAAAAAGGATGAAAATGGAGGTGTTTGGATGAACTGGATTTTTAGGCAAAATCGTACATCGATTCGTTCTTATCGAAGACCATGCTTGTTCCTAAAATTATTTTTCATCATCGAGCATAGCCAACATATGAGTTTGTGTATTATAGTACGTCAAATAGGGTGTCTACCCACATCTCTTTTCATTTATAATCGTATCAAACCAAACAAAAGGGGAAAAACAATTGTTTCTTCTTACATTATTTAACCAAACAGGAGAAAATATACTTATCCTCCCTTTCCTCCTCTTTACTTTTATTTTTCATTACAAGTAACATTTTGTTTTCACTTCCCCTCCCTTAACTCCAAATGAAGCCTCACAACTTCACTGGTCTATTGAAAATCCAGCTGAAATGAACAACATGCGTTTGCTTGGCCCTTAGCTGAGCTCTCTCAACTAACCTCCTAATCTTTGGACCCAATTCACAAACATATTCCTGAGCCTTTCTTCCCTCCCCGGAGAGTCCAGTAAGCTTCTCAACATTCCATCTTGCCACAAAAAATTCTAGAATATCGACATAGTCCTCGGCAGTGTACACCCTAAGTCGTTGTGCAACGGCTGAAAAGTGCGCAAACAAGTCTTCATCATGGCCGTCGTACAGCCAGTGAGCCGGCATAGATATCTTCTTTTGCATCATGTTGGCAAATGCCATGACAGAAGCATCTGGGTCGATCTCGAACAACTTCTCCATGACCTTGGTGTATGCTGCCTCATGTCGCTTCTCGTCAGAGGCAATGATGCCGCAAATGTGAGCTAAGTTGGTGTCACCATACTGCTTGGCAAGCCTCGCTGTGTTGCCATGAGAAATGAAAGTTGCCCTCTCCTGAAATGATGTGTAAATGAACCCTAGGTAGGGGTTGTTCTCTGTTTGAATATCCTGTAAGAAAATATGATCAGGAAATTTAAAAGCATAAAATATATCATAATTTTTTTTTTGTTTTACCATTATATATTTCATTGGATATGTAAATAGGTGGACTCAAGGGCTAGATGGGATTGGCCGCCCAAAATGGAAAGGTACGTAGGGAACATACTAACCAAGATCATTTTTTCAAAGGATTGCTTCTCAGGTTTAGAGTAGATGTATGTGGTAACTTAAATTCATAACACTTTTTTGCCTACTTTTTCACCTGGCAAAGCAAATGAAAGTCTAGAAGAGTGGTTGTGGCTGTGGTTGTGGATGGAGGTTAAGTGCTATGGATAGGGGCACAAGGTAACTCTCACGACTCAAGGGGGCTCGTCTTATAGGCATCTAAAGGGAGCTCGTCTTGTAGGCATCCAAAGAACCCTTTTCTAGATTATATTTCTCAATTAAAAATGTCTTGTCATTTTATCCCCATTCATTCGATTAATGTCTCCATCACATTTTCACACCCTCAATTAACACGTGCATGTGCATGTGCATATGCAGGTTATCTCTAACAAATCTACAATATGTTGAGGTGGATGTCCTATCTGATGGAGATCCATATGGGGTGCACCCACATAGCCTTTTGGGGGCAAGGGGGTATATTTTTGCTCGATATTGTTGGTGCACCAAATAGCATTGTCTTCAGTTGCCGAACATTTATTTATCTCAAAGGTTTAGCGAAAGTATTGAATTTCACCCAAAGTTTCAAAATGCTTATTTTTATATTAGTACTTAACCGAAATATATCAAAATTATACAAATTCATACTTTCAAAATTATATATATTATGTAAGAACATTAGATTGATTATTAGAATATTAGATTGATTTATTATGATTTGATTTTATTCTCTATTTATTGTATTTTCTTTCTTGTTTATTCCTATTCGCCTATAAATAGGCCATATATTG